>CM076068.1:25190000-25380000 GCA_038088235.1 Zacco platypus | reverse complement strand
GTGCATTTGATATTCAAACCATGTGGTGCAGGACGTGAAAAAGATAACTGCGCTAGGCCGAAACTACCAAAAAAACTGTAGATTGAGTGTATGATAGGATTATTGTGTACACCTGAGAAGCTGAAACTTGTAGTTATGGTAAAGAGCGTGACATTTCTGAAACATACTCGAAGCGGTTGACAAATCACAACACAGTGGTTCAGCTGACCAATCAGAGCTTATAGTGGTTTTCGGATGGAGGGGCTTCAGGAACGTGTATTTTCCCCAAAAGCAAATATAATTGCAAGTTCCGTCGTTACCAACAGAGTTCAACTGGACTTGCGACCGTAGTTGGCTAATGATGCTTTTGTGAAACGCACACCAGAGCATTACTGACAGACTGGGAAGAGAGGTGCTGCAACAATGTCAGATATGTGAAAAATAATGTGTTTTTTGAACATTTTGATTTTGCTTCATCCCGTTCCTTTTTGGACATATGTAATTATTGATTATTATACTTTGATATTGTTTTTTCCTTCAGTATGTTGTAACATTATTGTATTTTTTATATATTTTTTTATTTATTTTTTGTTCGAAATAAAATAAAGAATCAAGAACGAAACATTCAAGCATGAAAATCTACTCTAGTAGACCCCAAAAACAAAATCAAGACTTTGTAAAAGGGAATAATATGGCATCTTTAAAGTCCTCTGAAGTCATGCAATGGCTTTGTGTGAATTTTTCAATTCTAAATGTTTTTTAATCCTTTTTAAAACTTGACTTGCACAGATGTGGTCATAAAAATGAATAGTGTTTGGGTTGAAACCTTTTTTTTCCCGCCATTTAAATGTTTTAATAGATTTGATATCTCCAGCTCAGGGCTGCAGATTAGATTATATAAGAAACTTTGTTATTAGGATAACAGCCTAAATTTTAGTTTCTCAAACTTGAAATATGGCACAAGAGTTGAACTACTTTTACGACACTTCAGTGATACTTTTATGGCATTTTTGGAGCTTAGCAGCATAAATCACCTCCCACTTTCATTGCATTTTGACGTGAAAGTTGGGCCAGATATCTCATTATGTATTTCAGGGAAGGGAAAAGCCATATGGGAGTTGAAACGACATGAGGGTGAGAGAATAATGACAAAATATTCATTTTTGGGTCAGCTGTTCCTTTTAAGACAGCTGCGTGAAAGTTTTGGCCTTGATATGAACAATATAGCAATATATTCAGCCCTCAAATCTTCTGACAAACAATAAAACATGCTTAAATACTAGGATTGTTCATGATTTTGAACAGCAAAACAAAAGCATAGATTTGTTTCGATCCTCGGCAAGATGGAAACAAAATGATTATGCTCTGATGGGTGTTTTATGGCTGCGAAAATTAGGATGCAAGGAAGAAAATGAGAATGAGGTGAATATAAAAGTTTTCTTTTTTTAACTTTTCATCAGTGGTTTTATTATAAGTCATTACTTCCCTGATTAGATGAATTGATTGCTCTGCTTTCCACAGGTTAGATTTTTGAGCATTTTTTACATTCTTTTGGCAGGGTGTTTGCAGTTTAAAGGTCCTGTAAGAGAATGTTTTTTTTTTTTTTCTTGTTGCTTGTGGCAACGTGCATCGTTTTATGCTAAAAATGCGCCTTTTATTTTTGGAGGAGCTTTTACCCCCCACATCTGTATCACTGCAGTGCAAGCGCAGCTGTCCTGAAAGGTACATCTAATGGATGATAGAGCATGACAGCACATTAGTTACAAGATCCTGCCATTTATTTACACGTGCCAGCTCATGTGTTGTTCATTACACGCCTCTCCAACCAGAAGGCAAGACATGTTCAACCAATCAGCCATGGGCAAGCCCAAGGACATTTTTATTTCACTTTCTATGAAGTGGAAATGCCGCTGAATATACCAAACAAACCTTCCATTTAGATCGAAATGGAATTAACTCTGGGATGCTTACTATAATTGCAGTGCTAGAAGCGAAATAATCTCATTTGCAGGATTTTGTTTTCAGATTTTTGTGTATTGCATATCTGTGAACGTCGCCTTGACACATTAGGATATCTTTGCATCTGATGTGATATCTGATGGTCTGAAAGGTGTAATTTCTACATGCAAATCTGAGATAATATAACATATTTTTGTGAAGTAAAAATTAAGGACACACTTTTATATGGAAGCTTGTTTCTGCCACTGAATAAAAATGGTTATTAGGACTTTTTTTCCCTCATAATTGCTAGTTTATTGCAATTCTGAGAAAAGAATTGTGAGATATAAACAAGCAAGTACGAGAAATAAAGTCAGAATTGTGAGTTATTAACGAATACTTGTGTGTTATAAATTTGCAATTCTGACTTTTTCTCGCAATTATGAGATATAAACTCTAACTCTGATTTCTTATCTCGGTATTGTGAGATAAACTAGTTAATGTCCAATTTTGAGGAAAAATTGCGTTTATATCTCACAATTCTCACTTTATAACGCGCAATTGACCCTTCGCAAACAGTTTGATTGACAGGCGATCTAACCAATCATAACCCTGAATCTGCCATTTTGTCTGACAAAGCAGTCAGGGGAGTTAGTAGATTAACATTGGTGAACTTGAACTTGAAAAATTGTGTGTACTCGCGTCATTCCACGCTTGAAACAACATTCCTTCTGATGTTCATTCATGTTTATTTGTTGTAAGAGAACAATAAGAGAGCCTGGTGATGTCAAGTATTTTCTTAGGGATTGTTTGAGTAAATATCATGAAATTAAATAGATTTGGAATAATATGCTTCAATGAATAATGCATGATACTACCCATTAGCTGTACTAATAATACGTAATGTGTACTATGGCTTTAAGGAACCGAGGCCTGCTATTCCTGTGTGGTCACTGGAGATGCAAATGAGTTCATTGAAGATTTCAATTATCCTATTTAATGCATTTTTTTTTTGTCTTTAGGCTTGATTTCTACTATAAAACAGCCAGCTTCTTCTTCTTCTTCATCTTCTTTTGGTAAGCTGCAATGCAACACACAAGTCCTTAGTGTGAGTGCTAAATGATAATTCAAGTTAATAAAAACAGTGAAACAGTAAACTATGGTTTATTCCTCTTAAGATTTGTAAAATTATGCCTATGAAATGAGTACAGCTTAATTCTTTTAAGTGGCAGTGTATGGTTGCGGGATTGGGATGTAAAATGGGTTGTGAATTTTCAAAATGTCAGGTTTGTTTTGAAAGAAATGAATACTTTTATTTCAAAACTGATGAATGTTTCTTGAAAATTCAGCCAAAGAAATTAAAGTATTTTAAAATAGAAAACATTTAAAATTTTAACACTATTTCATAACATTTTAATCAAATAACTCCAGCCTTGATGAGTGTAAGAGACTTATTTGAAAAATATTTGATCAATCTTACCAACTCTACACTTTTGAATGGTATATTTTCTCTGTAGGTGTGAACCAAACTCATGATCCTGGAATTGCTACTGTGGTGCTTTATCATTTGAGCTACAGGAACTCCGTCACAGGACGTTTCCTTGTGAACTCTAAGGTCCACCATTTTCTTTTCTGTCCCTCCTTCACCCTTTCAGTCCTTCACGCTGACCTTGCCATTCCCCACCATTCTATGGGCCAGATGCAGCCTGCTTCTACATCCTCCCTGGAGAGGCAGCGTGACTGCTTTACTTCCATTTTGGTCTGCACTCTAGGGCAGGAAACATACACACTTTGAAGAATCTGCCATGTCATTCCATCTCAGAGTCTGTCCCAGCACTCGCCATGATCTCATTGGACGCCTAGAGCGAAAGTGCGGCCACATCAGCTGAAGTCTTTAAAGACCTCATGCAGTGCCGTCATGGGCAGTTTTCTTTCCTGTGCTGACATATTTCCTATTTCTATTCCGCCCATTTCAGTCCTGATGCCGTGAGGTCTTAAGAACAGCACACTTTAAGGTCTCATTATTAAGTTTTCAAAATCGAGAAGTTCACATTTCCACCCAGATTGAACTTTTAGCTTTTGTCCACATTTGTATTGCAGCTACACATAGAGGATTTGTTTAGGGAAAACTCGTGAAATCCCTGTTTTCAGGAGTGCTGAAAGGTGGCCTGTAAGGACATGAGCGGTGGAGGTCAGAACGGACAGGAAGCGGCTGTTTGTTTGTCTGGACACTTGTTTGTGAGTCTGGCCATTATCCTCCTCATTAATTCTGATGGTAAATAGCCTGGCTCAAGATTGGGAAGGTTATACCGACCTCACACTTCTTCATAACTCTATGTTTGAATTATTTTAGCCCTCACTGTGGCTGGTTTTGTCCCTTTGTCAGGGCAGCGATTGTGTTTACGCCCTACACCAGTGGCTCTCAACCTTTTTTCCCGGTGGACCGCACTATGGTGCAAGCGCAAGTCTCACGGGTCGCATATCATTTACATATGATGTCACCAATGAAAACCAATCAGATTTAATGTTGCACACACAGAAGAGGCAGTGTTTTCTGGTGGCACATGCTGTATATTATTTCTGTCAAAATCAACAAATACAACTACAAATACAACTACAAATATCTATAAGAAATTCGTTTTCCTCATAGCAAAGTGAAACTCTCCTGTTCAATAAACTCACGTAATTGACTCACATCATTGAGCGCATTGTTAATCTGTCGAAATCTCTTGCGCCGATGTGGTTATTTTCACATGGACATTGTAGGTTTTGCATATGCCAAGTACTTTACTACAGAGAAAACAAAGTCTGCCCATCTCGCTCATTGACATTCTTCTTACCTTCACTGCTGAAGCTACGAATCTTCTTGTTTGCAATGTGGTCCTTCATTGGGATGTTCCTCATTTCGTTTTTCTCCTCTAACAACAAATCTGTCCATTTTGATCCCTAAATTTACAAAATTAATGGCTACTACTGGAATTCTGCCAAAGCGCACACTTGTAAGTGTTTGTTAACTGAGTATGCTACTCAGTATAGGTCTGCACAAATAATATATAGGCTAATCACCAAAATGATTTTATATGACAAAAAAACATTATAGTTCAACCTTATTCATTTAATCCATTTTAGTTTAATTTCAAAACAAAGATAAATTGTAAAACTGGAAGTTATTTTTTTAAATGTGGTCGGCATATCGTGGGACGCATTTGCACTCGTGACAGGCCGTGGGTTGAGAACCACTGACCTACACTATTAAATATAAAGGTTCTTTATTGTCATGATGGTTCCATAAAGATCCTTTAACAACGATAGAATCTTTCCATTCCACAATAGTTCCTTTATAGTTGAAAAGTGTTTTTTAGATTTTTAAAATGTTCTTCACACTTAGAAAAAAATGGTTCTTTGAAGATCTGTTGACTGAACGGTTCTCCAGAGAACCCAAAAGGGTGGTTAGATGGCTTTTGGAACATTTATTTTTCACTGAAGAATCGTCACACTGGTGGATTTTATCCATAAAAAATCAATTTCAGCTCTTGACTCTTTTACCCAAGGGTGAACTTTTTGCATTTAAAATGAAAATTCTGTCTTTTTTACTCACCTGTATGATTTTCTGTCATTTGTTGAACATAATGCTGAGTTTTTAATAGGATTGTGTATATCTGTGTGGGATGTGTTTCATCTCTGAACTGTTAAATAATGAAAGCTAAAGTCATATCATTATTTGTTGTCCCCCAGGTGAACCTTCTCTTCACACTTTCTTAAGTCAGATATTACACTTACACTGTTTGTTTTTCTTTCTTTTTTTTCAATCAGAGAAAGCATACATCCACTGTAACAAATTAAATAAAGCATACACTACTATTCAAATGTTTGGTGTCCATGAGATTTTTTTTTTCTTTTTGAAAGAATTAAATAATGCAAGGATGCATTAAATTGACCAAAGCTGATAGTAAAGACATAATACAAATAATTTCAATTTCAAATAAATGCTTTTCTTTTGAACTTTCTATTCATTAAAGAATCCTGAAAAAAGTTCCATATTTTCCACAACATTGTTAAACAGCACAATTGTTTTCAACATTGTTAATAAGAAATGTTTCTTCATCACCAAATCAGCTTATTAAAATGATTTCTGAAGGATCATTTGACACAGAAAACTGGAGAAAAGTTAGGGGTCACCAAAAGAATAAATTACATTTCAAAAATCTATTTAGATGGAAAAGCGTTATTGTAATAATATTACTATTTTACTGTATTTTCATGAAATAAATGCATTCTTGGTGAACACTTAGAAGTTATTACTTCTAAGTAAAATCTTATGAACCTCAAACATTTGATCTTTTGTGTATCTATTTTATTGAAACATTTTACTATATGAACATTTATATACATTGCTTGTGATGTTCCTCATTTGTAAGTCACTTTGAAAAAGCTTCTGCTAAATGAGGAAATGGAAATGCACATGGAGCCTTGCATGAACATTTCCACATGTACGAATATCTATTTATCTGTCTTTAAAGTGCTGGAATTCTTCATTATTCTCGAACTCCAATGATTTAACAAACATGTTTACATAAGAAATTTGATTCATGCAAATTAAATGCATTTTTTTGAGCTGCTGGGTGTGCAATTGTGTTGTTCCTCAATAATGAGATATACTGTAATGTCTGATTAGCGTGGAGATAATAACCCGTGACAATAGCTTCACAAAGATAACAGCTGTAATGCACATTGACTCCTGATAATGAAAGATGGCCAAATGATGTGCTAGTTTTTTTTCTCCCACTTTTCTTCTTTTGCTCTGAGGCCTTTTCTCTTTAGAGAGACAGAAGACTTCTGATGTAACCGGGAGGGTCTGTGAACCAAAGATCTACTAAAATCAGACGCGTTTGTCCTCGGCTCAATTCCAGGAACTTGGTGAACTTGTTAACGGAGACAGATGGGCTTTGGTCAGGCTGTTGATGTGTGTCTGTGATATGCCAGACTTTTAGTGTTGGAATTGTTTCATGACTGACCGTGTAAAAGTTATCCTCATTCTCATGTTCAACTCATATATATGATATATGTTAAATATTATGTAATATTAGTACCTATTAAGCAAAATTCACTTTTACGTGCTGTTTGAACACCATTGTGTGTCCACAGAGTGTGTAAAAACCAGCCTACAATGGTAAACATCCACCCACTCCTTTTTAATAATCCCCATGAATCAGAAACAGTGTCTGAAAATACGCTGTTCCAGATTTTCCCCTATTGTGACATCACAGTAGGGACAAGCCCTGCCCATGACTGCAGACGATCTGCCCTATTTCAGATACCACACTAAATGACCCGCACTTTATCTACCATGTTTATATACTCGCTATAGCACCTATTCATATAATTTCAGTTATAATTTAAATGATTTATTACATTTATGACATTTTGGCTGTGTGAGATTCTCCTGTTTTGTTGTTGCTGGAGTATGCGAAGCAGGAGCTCTAAAATCTTGATGTTTACACACACACATAGTTGTGTTTTCATTTTTTATGGGGATATTCCATAGGCATAATGGTTTTTATACTGTACAAACTGTATATTCTGTCCCTCTACACTACCCCTACCCCTAAACCTACCCATCACAGAAAATGTTCTGCTATTTTAGATTTTCAAAAAAGATAATTCTGTATGATTTATAAGCTTGTTTCCTCATGGGGACCAAAAAAATGTCCCCACAAGATCAAAATTTACTAGTATTACCATACCTGTGGGGACATTTGGTCCCCATAACGTAGGGAATACCCACACACACACACACACACACATATATGTGTATATATATATATATATATATATATATATATATATATATATATATATACATATATACATATGTAGATATAGATATATAGACAAAAGTATTTGACATTTTTTTCCACAGAGGGTAAAAAATGCTTTTTATAACTACAAATGTTCTCTCTAGGGATATATTTTGAATGAAATTGAGCAACAGCCCTTAGCAGTGACCTAGTTTATTTTCTCATTGTACTTTCCTTAAGGCCAGGAATGTTGCTTTCAGCAACAAAAGGTTTGACATACTCAAAAAACAAAACAAAAAAAAAAGAGAAAAAATCTGATTTCTTATCCTTAGAGCAGCACATTAGCTCAGTCTGTTAACTGCGATTGGGGCAGATTTTCTCGTCACCTTCACAGTCGGAGTGCCTGTGTAAATCAAAATAAAAGAAAAAAATGACTTTTATGGGGAAGCCCTGGTGTGAAAGAACTTATTCCAAAAGAACTTCGTTCCCTATCGGCAAAATAATCACAGGGCAAAAAATTCAGTGCTATTTTTTTCTGCGGTCTCGTTTGAATGTGTGTTTGAGCTCAGGTTAAATTCGTGTGAGTAATCCATGCGCTGAAACGCCTTCCTGGAAAATCGTAGGGTGGAATTGGTATTACAAATGTGACATAAGACAGTGCTGGCATGGAGGTCTGACTCAACTGAGAATATGCAGTCGACGACAACAATTCAAATAAATTACATTCATTTCTCATTTGGCTTCCAAATGTTTCATTAACTAAATTCATGGTGGTTTATGTATATTTGAATCTGCTCCAGAATTTGTAATGGATTCATAGAGGAAAGCTTGAGCCTAAATTGAATTCTACAGTGCTAGATTTTTTTTTAAGTATCATTTGCATATTTAAAGTAATAGATCACCCAAAATGACAGTTTTATCAGCATTTACTCACACTTACACCATTCTGACCTTGTGTTATTTTTCTTCCTGCAGCACAAATTGAGATATTAGGGAGAATGTCCAAGCCGTTCTTCCATACAATGAAAGTAGATGTGATGTATAACTAACTGTCAAGCTCCATAAAGAACAAAAAGTTAACTTGACTTGAATTTGGGCTATATTTGGTCTATATACGCTCCTTTACATCTCAATTAACTCTTCCATTTGTCCTGTTGTTAACAGATTCAAGCATGTGAATTACAGCAGAAGGTGCATGAGCATCTTTATCCAGTGTGTCAGTGATTATAATATTTGGTTCTATTTGCTCGCATCTAGTGTTGGCAAATGTCAGTCATTAAGTGACTAAACACCAGTGGGCGGGGCCTATGGTTGGATGATGTTTAATTATTCGCCAATATCAGGCATTCATATGCGAATACATTTGCCCATGTGACTTCACAAACCCCACAACATCCAAAAGAGACATTTTTGGAGCTTGATTAAATAAAAAGTTTGTTTATAACGAGGAGGATCAAGGCAAATTTTCTCTATTTCTCATGTCATGACCCCTTTAAAAAATTATTACTGACCCCGTATTGTAGCTTTCATCAAATAAAAAGAATTAAGCCCACTTAGAAACCCATAAATAGTCCCAGTGACTCAATGTATTGCGAATGTAATGTAGAAAAACTTTCTTTCTTTCTTTTTTTTGATGGAAACTGAAGTAGTTCTCCCTGGCAACCGTTTGCTGCATTTACCTCAGGTAGATGTGCAGCATTAGTAAAATATTCAATCAGTAGCTCTTCAGGAGTCCAGAACATGCGTTGGTCCATTCAAATCAGGAGAAACAATACGGACTCCTGCCTGCATGAAGAAACGCACAGTTAGTTCACAGGTAAAATGTCAGGTTGCCGGGGGCCTTGTGAAATTATGCTTTTAGTCAGAACCCCTAAGAAGTATCCATGTGAGTAGGTGTATTTAACTAGAATGTTTAAAATAGGCTTGCATGCAGACTCAAATTACTGTTTTATATTACTAAGTCTTAAGGTGTCAGAAGGACTTTTGCATCAGTGAACTGCTGCAGGCTCATTTGCACTCTGTAAACTGCCCTTTTCAGCAGCCGGGTTGAACCTGAAACATTCAAACCAATATTGTTTGCTTTTTAATGGCGAGCTGCCCGGTATGCAAATATCTGCACTTTCTTTTCCTCAGTGGACTTTCCTCCTCACTTTATTCAGGGGTCTCGTCCAGATGAGTAAAATTTGCATTTACTACTGATTGACTACCAACTCGGTTATGAACCTCATAGGCTCAGCCTCGGACGTTACGCTTACGGACCATTGGCTGTCTGATGCATAAGGCACACAAACATTTAAGGAGTTTAAAATTCGTCATCTAACTGGTTGAATGGTTTAAACACAAACAAAAAACAAACAAAGCTGCCGTGAAGCCAAACCCCCTCATGGAAGAAGAAAGCCATCATGTTTACAACTGTTGCAATGAGGAGTGGACTTTCCTCCTCACTTTATTCAGGGGTCTCATACAGATGAGTAAAATTTGCATTTACTACTGATTGACTACCAACTCGGTTATGAACCTCATTGGCTCAGACTCGGACGTTACGCTTACGGACCATTGGCTGTCTGATGCATAAGGCACACAAACATTTAAGGAGTTTAAAATTCGTCATCTAACTGGTTGAATGGTTTAAACACAAACAAAAAACAAACAAAGCTGTCGTGAAGCCAAACCCCCTCATGGAAGAAGAAAGCCATCATGTTTACAACTGTTGCAATGAGCACTTATCATGATACTGGATTTTCATAAGTATGTGAAGTATGTGAAGTTCACAGCATTGACTCTTTTAATTACGTCCAAGAGTTTTACATGCCAGTCTGTTATTATAGGGAAATCGACTTTACAATTTCATGTCTCTAAACTTGATGTTGAACAAAACGACCTGTGATTGGTTGCTTTAGATGTCAGTCAAACGACCTCTTGGTGGCCAATGAAAGCTGCAATGAAAGCTGTCCAGACCTTTTGCCGTCACTGAAGGTCTGGCTACTTGAGACTATTACGTTAGTAATAGTTACTTTTAGTGAATTTTATCTTCACTAATGCATGTGCTCTTAATTAATTATAAAAAATCATGGCTGGCTGGGAAACTTAAGCACATAAATTTGTGGAATATATTGTGAATCTACTGCATTTCCAGTCTATATTGGGTTCAGTATGCATAAAAAAGGCTCAAGGTTCTGCTGGTTAGCGTGGGCTAGTCAGCCACTGCTGGTAGATGCCATAACTACATTATAAGTGCACTGATGGACATGCAAAATCAGCTGTGTATTTTGACAACATAATAATATTTATTGTTATTAATAATAATAATATGATTGTGTGTGTTAGCGTTACCTGTAGATTTCAATTTCTGTACAGTCTGTCTAATTGTCCATTTGTCATACCGTACAATACGGCATCAGAATAATTTTAATTATTGCAGGCGCTGTGAGAAAAGGCTATAAATGATCCGCCTCACATGTGATGTAACCTACTAGCTGGGACTCGTTCTTTATGTAAACAGACGTGATGTAATGAAGCAAAGACAAACAGCAGCATGCTCTAATTTCCCGCGGAAACCTACCAGTACCACTCGAATTATAAAACATTATTAAAAGCTTACTGTTGTGAATTGAGCTAAGGTAAGGAGATAGTTTTGAACTCTGGCTGGCTATGAACTTGCTCAAAAATTGATTTTGGATCATTTTTAACCCAAAAAAGTCACGGACTGCAGCTTTAAAAAACAATAACGATAAAAAAAAAACTAATTGTATGCAGCTTTTTATGTCACTTTTTATGCAGTACTGTGTCTTACCCTTGCTGTGGTATCTTGTTGTTCCTGTAGAGCAGCTTTCATTGTGATGAATCGTAATGATAATGAATAGCTTTCTCCAGGTATTATAGACCTACCTTGGCTAACATCAAAAAGTCTGTGTTTGCTGTAGGGCATTTAACACATTAAATTAGCTGATCCTTTCTATCGTGATGCGAAATTTTGGCCCACTTCACAGCATTTCACAAGATCAGCAGGGTTTCCTTATTGATCAAAGATCACAGTGAACAGACCGAGGATAGAGGTTCAGCTTGATCTCATTCTGGACGATTAATCCCAACACTTTTGCTGCCATTAGAAGGTCATTTCCTTTGATGGACTGTCTTTGTGTTCAGTGTCTTGTGACTGAATGACTAGCTCAGGGGCACAGTGATGTTAACACATAGTAAAAACTGAAAGTGTGCACCTGATCTGACCTTTATTGGTTGTTTTGTATTGTATTGTATTAAGATTGTGCAAGTCATACATTTTTTTTTTCTTTTGCTTCAGGTGGTGTGGTTTGGAGCACTATTTTTAAAGGTCTTCTTTGGTCAGCTGAAGTTTGAGTGCACTAAAGCCACCAAAGTACACATCAGCACACATGCTTTTAAGCAATGCTAGTAGGTGATTGGCAGGAATAAAACCTATTGCAAATGTGCCAATGGGTTAAAATGAGTCTGTTTTGTCATTTTTAATAGCAAATGCGAAAGCTGTTGCGCTATAAGCCCTGGTTTGAATGCCTCTAGAGAGCAGAAGTTGGTGAAAATGCACCATAATTTAACAATTAGCCTAATTCACTAATAATTATCTGCTTCCTTTCTCACCGTGCTATATCATCACAAATCTGCTGCCTGTTTAGACAAATTAATCTACTCCTGTTTGATGAATGTTTCGTTTATTTTACTTATTGGAATACTGTCCAATGGTTCACATGCCAGATTGATTAAAAAGCCACACTGTTTTGACAGAGTTGCATTAAGATTCAAATTGTACATATTAATTCTATCGATCTATCAATCTATCAATCTATCTATCTATCTATCTATCTGTCTGTCTGTCAGTCTATCGTTCTATCGTTCAATCTATCGATCGTTCTATCGATCGTTCTATCGATCGTTCTATCTATCGTTCTATCTATCGTTCTATCTATCTATCGTTCTATCTATCTATCTATCTATCTATCTATCTATCTATCTATCTATCTATCTATCTATCTATCTATCTATCTATCTATCGTTCTATCTATCGTTCTATCGTTCTATCTATCGTTCTATCTATCTTTCTATCTACCCCACCCGCATACATACATACTTCAGTGTTGTGGGTAGTTGCCAGCGTGTTGCTATGTGGTTTGTAAGATCTTTTGAGTGGTTGCTATATGGTTGCTACTAGGTTTTATGGTGGTTCAACAGAACAACTCCCTGATCCCTGCAGGGGAAACTAGAATCACAAAGGAGTCACATGACCCTCCCGGCGGGACACCGGTCTGTAACCTCTCAGGTTAGTTCATTATTGATGTTCGCCTTCCCATCTGCACAGATTGCATGGACGGACTGCACGGGAAGAGTAAAAGGTTTTTGCGGGTGCGCGAGCATGAATTAGATCTCATTTGCCTCATTAGGTCTCCTGCATCTTCTCCACGCTTACATTTATTTGGCGACGACAGTACCATGAACATTTGACCAGGTATTCTAGCCTGAGGAGTTCCTGCATCTTGAGAGCAACCATTTTTGCTTTTAAGCTCAGTTATCTGAGATAGCAGACAGCCAGTAGCTTTTTTGAATTTGATTACTCATAAAATGATGACCCCCCACTACCTCAGTTCTCTGTATACTGGGACTCTGTGGCCTCTCCTCTGTCACATGCTTCCTTGCTCTCTATTCGGCTGGTACTGCGGGGGCTGAACTGCGTCTAATGCATGCTCCTTATGTGTCAGGAAAGCTCGTGTTTGGCACAAACCCCTGGAGGAATAATTACAGACCGGAGCGTGAGGACTTTTTAATTTCGCCTCACTGTGTGGAGCAGCATGGGGGAGATTTGCACAGTCATTTAGAATTTTTACTGTAAGAAAAACTGTTACAAGTACAACATTTTGAATTCCATGAGGGATATATCAGTGCATGCAAAAGAATATTGTTTTAAGTTTAAGATAAGTTTGTTTCAGGCTTTCGTTTTGCACTCAGAATCATTGCAACTCTGCCTTTGCAAATGGTCACATGCATCGGTCAAAAGTCTCGAATTTAATAAATATTTTTCTAAATGTTTTTGAAAGCTCACCAAGACTGCATTTATATGATCAAAAATACAGTGAAAACAGTAATAATGTGAAATATTATCACACTTTAAAATAACTCTTTTTCTATTTCAATATATTTTAAAATGTTAAAATTTATTCTTTTGATGTATCTTACATTTTTCATCATTACTCCGGTCTTCAGTGTTACATGATCCTTCAGAGATCATTCTAATATCCGGTTTTGATGTTTAAGAAAGATGCTAAATGTTGAAAACAATTTTTGCTCCTGAAAACTACCATTCAAAAGTTCAGGGGTAAGTACAGTCACAGTAAAGACATTTGTAATGTCACACAAGATTTCTATTTCAAATAAATGTTGTTCATTGATCTTTCTATTCATCTAAGAACCCCGAAAATACAACAACTGCAATAGAAAAACATCTTCTCTGTGTTACAGCAGGCTCAGGCTTTAGCTGCTCACTCCCACCAGCTGTTGAAGGGATAGTTCACCCCAAAATGAAAATTCTGTCATTAATTACTCATCCTCATGTCATTCCAAACCTGTTAGACTTTCGTTCATCATCAGAACACAAATGAAGATCTTTTTGATGAAATCCGAGATATGTCTGTCTCTCCATTGACTGCCTTTGCAACAAACACTTGGACACTTCAGAGAGATCGTAAAGCTAAAAATATTTAATTTAGGCTTTTAAGGCAGGAACACACCAAGATGACGGTTGGCCGTCGGGCGGTTTTTGTTCGTCGGCCGACTAAGTTTTCTCAGTGGCTATTTTTCGGCCGATTCGACATGTTGAATCGGCGTCGGGCCGTCGGTAAGAGAGAGAACTCTGATTAGCTGTTCAGTGTTGCAAACGAGTCAGTTCACGAGAATATAAGCAAAAGTTATGAAAGCAAGCAAAAAAGTCATGACGGCACAGACAGAAGGTTGTTCTAATTTTACGTCATATTACCGGAGCACTCGAATGAACAAATATTTTTATAATAACATGAACGGAGATCAGCATGATTGATACTCAAAACGATAAGCAAGCGCTGCTTTGATTATGGTTTCTATACATGCAGTCTTAGTTTTGCTTTCCCTTTTTGAATGACGATTATTGACAAATAAATGTGCTTAACTAGACAGTTATCTCCTTTTTATGCAGGCGTCGAGCGTCGGTTTGGTGTGTCAGGGCAACTTTAGACCCAGAAGCTGCCGACGTGAGGCGACCCCGCAGTCTGCTTTCGTCGCCACTAGTTCGTCTGCGTCGGTTTTGTGTGTTCCCGGCTTTGCACACGAGAAACATTGATCAGCATAATGCACAAGACATCATCTGCACAAGACACATCTGTTCATCATATAAAGCGATCGAGTCTCTTCAGAAAATCTGGACTTAACCGCTCGATTCATATGGATTAGTTTTCAGATCTCTTTATGATCTTTTTGAACCTTCAAAGTGTTTGTTGCAAAGGCAGTCAATGAGGAGACAGAAATCTCTCAGATTTCATCAAAAGATCTTCATTTGTGACGAAAGTCTTACAAGTTTGAAATGACATGAGGGTGAGTAATTAATGACAGAATTTTCATTTTGGGGAGAACTAACCCTTCAACAGCTTGTCGCTGTTGCCTTTGGCTTGCTTAAGTTGGGGACACTTGCTTGATATTCAGCAGTGTTTTTGGTGGCGCCATATGTGAACTGAGCTGAGCCGGACGATTACGTCACTGTTTTCTCCAGTGCTGATATACATAAATGAACTAGACTAATAACTATTGATCTTTGCAACAAAATGAATCAATAATACATAGAATAAGATGGACAATGACATCATTTTCTTTGGGAGCTGCTGTGCAGCCAAAAATGATTTGCCAATTATTAATGTAAAGCTGCTCTGCCACAATTTGCATTGTAAAAAGAGCTATATAAGTAAATGTGACTTAACAGCTGGAGGGAGTGAGCAGCTAAAGCCTGAGCCTGCTGTAAGACAGAGAAGATACAGCCAGTGAAAAGCCTGACCCATGTAAACGGCGCTGGGATCTGCTGAGATCAACAGGTATTATGTGTCAAGAGTCTGATCTTTGCAGAGGTGCTCCAGACTCCTTGACAGAAGATGTGCTACACATGCTGAAAAATAGTGAAAAGACAAGCTAAAAATTGCACAAAATATAATCTCTCCCAACACAAGTGCCAATCAAAACAGATGACCAGCAGTTGGACCAGCAAAGTTTCTCAGCAGTGGCTCCCCTGCAGCTTCCCTGTTACTGTACATCCATCGCAAAGATTCCCAAGGCTTTGTGAGGGTTTTTTTTATGAAATACTAGAAGATATGACAGTGTGGAATCAAGAGGTCAAGGTTTGGCATGGTAGCATGATCCCTTTAGCCCAGGGGTGTCCAAAATTGGTCCCGGAGGGCCACTCTCCTGTAGAGTTTAGCTCCAACTTGTCTTCAGGTGTGTTTAATTGGGGTTAGAGCTAAACTCTGCAGAACACTGGCCCTCCAGGAGCAGGACTGAACACCCCTGCAATAGCACCGTCTGGTCAATGTTGACTGTGAAAGTTATTTTTTTTTTTTTTCCAGTGCCCCGATTCTCAAAATGATGAAATAGACTTGTATTTTTCCCTGTCTGATTACATTTTGAGAAAAGATTTTTAAAGGTTTTCTTTCATTCTTTTCCTCTTTCGTTCTTTTCTTTCTTTCTTTCGTTCTTTCTGTAGCAGGGAGTCAGCGGGATTTGATCCAAGTGCAGCTTTATTTACAAAAACGTAGTCAGACAGGCAATGGTCAACTCAACAGCAAACAGAAGTAGAAGGGAAAAGGCAGACACGTAGTAATACTCCAGGCTAAGGTCAAAAAGGCAGGCAGATAAACAACAATACGATGAACCAGGCAGGAGCAGAAAACAGGCAAAACAAGACAAGGATAGCACTCAGAAAAGTTACAGGAATAACAATACTTCGCAAATAACAAATGTAGGAGGGTTAACTTAAATAGTGAACTAGATTGGTTGCAGCTGGACCGTAATCAACATAAGGGACTTATGGGAAATGTAGTGTGGTGTATGGAGTCCATGAAATGAGCGGGCGACCTCTGGTGGTAGGTGGATGGAGGACAACGGAACGGATTCATAACACTTTCTTTCTTTCTTTCTTTCTTTCTTTCTTTCTTTCTTTCTTTCTTTCTTTCTTTCTTTCTGGATGGACAGATGGATGGAAATGCATTGTGCACAATTAGGTCAGAAACAGATTAAGAACTTAAATAAGGTCAATATAAATTTCCAATTGACTTTGGTGTTAAATCAAGACCAATTAGCCAATTGAAAAACAATAAGGTAGTTCATTTTCCCAGCAGGGAAATATATTTTTGGATGTTGTTTTGAAGAGATCGAACTGCCAATTTCATACTCCTACAGATATCTGTGGGTGAAACATGCATAAAAGATATTCAGCAAAAAACAATTCAAGATGCACTATATTGTACTTAGCTGCCAATCCTTGCAATGCGACATTAACTTAAGATACATTACAGTTAAGTGAAGCATTGCAGTTATACTTAACAGCTTCTTCTGTGTAAGAGAAAATTGCTCATTTCCAATTCTTTATTTGGAGAGAAACATAATTCATCTCTTTTTCACTACAATATGTAAAAAAAACATAAAGCAATTTAACTGTCAGCTGAAAAATAAATGCATAATCAACACAGCAGTAAAACTGAAAACAAAAATGAATTAAGGGCTGAAAAATAAGCAACCAAAGTAAAAAATACGGTGTTTTAAAAAAGACAAATGTAACACATGGCAAAAGTGGTGGATAAATGAAAAGACGTATTCTTCACCATCAGAAGTGTAGTTCAAAACATTGGCTGTACAGAAATGCGTCGGATGCAGGCTCTTTATATGCTGTACTCAAACAAAACTGATTTATTATTTGATATTTTTTTTGCAATAATTATGCTTGTGCTACATATTGACACAAAATGTCCACAAAAATGAAGATGAGAGCAGAGGATGAGTCCAACAGTCAATTAACTGCAACTTAAGAATCAAAGTAACAGTGTGTACTCAAACAACAGTCAAAGAGTGGAGAGAACTGAAGGTCTTAAACACACAGGCAAACGAACCACGTACAGAACATGTGTGCTCTATTTAGTTACACACTTAGTAACCATGCCAACAAATGATGGGCGGGAACACGGGAAAACAGAGAGAAACAAACCAAAAGTTCTTGAAAATGAAACAAAGACCAAAATATGATGAAAAATTTGACATTACTCCCCCCTCCCCAAAGGTGCAATCCTGTGCCGCAAACGGGGAGGTCGGGTGGGCACCCTGGAGTCCTGGATGTCACGGGCAGGTGATGGCAGGCCTGGAAGCCTAAGGTTCCCGGGGCGGTCTCGGCGGATCGGCCTCTGTGGCCTTGCCATGGGAGCTTGGCTCAGCCACTATGGCCGGGGACATATAGCCCACCCCTCCCCCAAACTTTCTTGGAAGGAGCTTTGGGATTGTAAACCGGAGCGGGCTCATGGGCTGAGCTCGGGGACAAGAGCAAGCACTGGGCTGAGCTCGGGGATGAGAGTGGGTATATAACTCTGGTCAGGGACTGGAGCCAACGTGTGTACAGCCCACATTCACAAAATGGCCGTGGCCATAATGGTCAGCGCTGCGTTTTCTGGAGAACTTTGTGGCGCGGTCTCAGGGCCTGGAGCCAACAATGGAGCAGAATTAGGGGCTGGAGCCGACACTGCACCGGACTCAGGAGAGCATTCTGGAGCGGGGTCTTGGCTGAATTTATGAGCGGGTTTGTAGCTGATTTCTGGAGTGGACTCTGAGACTTTGCTCACTGGAACGGTCTCTGCTTCCTCTACTGTACACAATGATCCACCCAACCATTGAATATAATCAATATATTTCAAAGAACATGTTGTTGAAGCCGCTCTACCTTGCTGATAAAGATGACCGTCCAATCCACAAAATGGTCTTTAGTGTGCCATTTTTCCAGGGTACTTGTTGTGAGAACTCGAGAAACTACATAGTTCTCAATTTGGCGGCCATCTTGAAAGTTGGAGAGAAGTAGATCATTAGGGTCTATATGGGTGAGGAGAATGCCAATGTTGTCCTTCTGTTGTATGGTCTGTTCTGTCAAAAAATGGTTGAAAATGAAACCAAAATACAATGAAAACTTGATCTTGTCTCACTCTCGACTACATTTGTACTTTTACTTGTCTAGGTCTCAGACTAAAAGAACTCTGGGTTTTATTTTTCCATATTTCTATATTCAAAATGTAATTTTTAAAACTTTAATCTCAACACTATTTATGCAGATGTCATTGTACGGATTGAGATGCAAATTCTGTGCCACCTCTGCAGTTCAAAGGTAAGTTTTCTTGTTAATAATTACATTTGATAACAGCTCTTTATAGTGTCTTATTATTCCAATTGTATTTCTTCATTAAATATAAGACTCAGGCAATATATGTGGATCTTTCAGATTAATTTGAGGTCTGGACTTGGTTTTGACTTAGTTTCACCCTGCATTGGTATCGGTCTTGTTTCGGTCTCGCTCTTGTTTTGGTCTCGATCCCTCAAAGTCTTGGTCTTATCTTGGTCTCAACACACTCTTTGGATTTTTATATTTTCTGAAAGAAATCCATTTTGTCCATTCAAAATGTTGTGCCATGATGATGGTTGTCAGGGTGTTGCTATGCAGTTGCTAAGGTGTTTTGTGTGGTTGGGTAATCTAGATATTGGTCTATCCTTGAATTCTCTCTCTCTCTCTCTCTGTCTTTTTTTTGCAGTAATGTTCCTTCAGCAATCACTGATGCTTGATGGGAAGAGATGGCTTTCGACATTACTGTTTTCTACATGAGAAGGCCCGAATTAATCATTGCTGCTGATTTTACCCATATTGATTGGGGCAGGATTGTGCACAGATGAGTGTTTTGCATTAACGGGCCTCCTCTCTTCAACACAAAGCCCAGCCCGAGTCATCAGCACTCAGCTGTCACACTTAACCAGGCTGATTGTGGTTTTTCATGAGATCCAAGGCTTATGAAGACTAGCCTGCAAATTTCACGATAGGTAAGGGAAGCCGGGGTCATAACAGTAGGGTTCCAGAAGAAAAAATCCCATTCTTTTTCTCCATAGAGAATTTAACTTTTGATGATAAGTCAAGACAGATCTAGCGTGAATCTGATTTTTTTTTTTTAAGACATTATCTGTGATTTCAACTTTTTTTTTTTTTTTTTTTTTTGTGGAGTCATATTTTCAAATGATAGTTGTTTATTTATTTATTTTTTTTCCAAACCCTTCCAAACTCAAAAAAGTTTTGATTTGTTTCAGATCTGGTTTGGTTCAAAGCTTTACATATTTTATTGAAGAATTATTTAAATCCATAAAGAGAAAAGTGTTGTGGTAAGCAACACACAACATTCTTTAAATCGTCTTTAATAATAAACTTAAGTTTTTTTTTTTTATCTTAAATAAAAGCTCAGTATTTTTCTTATACTGTCTAAAGTTGTGATGCCTTTAAATAAAAAAAAAATAAAAAATAGATATAAAATAAATATAAGTTTATAACAGATGCAAACTTTTTCTGACAGCTACCATAAAAGATTTGATCATGGCTATAGAGCTGACTAAAATTGTAATATGATTTGATTAAATCACAATGAATAATATTAAATAAAATGATTTGATTTCAAAATTCAAAGAAGGGAATCTATAAAATATGTCATGAACATGACTCATTAAACTATCTACAGTATTTGAAGGCTACTCTTTACTTATCAGGGATTCAAAAGGATTTCATTTATTTCTAATCATTATAACTGCTTGAAACGCATATCATTCCTGTCAAGACCTCAAGAATTAATATCATATTAAAGGTGAAAACTATTCCGTATTATTCATAAGGATTAAAGAAAATAAATTATTACTTTCATTCGTGCTCTAATACAATTACTCGTTTTCCAAAAGAGGATATGTGGCGTTTCTCACTAGAATGTCCTTTATGCTTGAACTTGTATGTATACAAATCATCAAGTATGTGCGCTTTTATTTTGGTGATTATGCATGTATCACTTTTATACTGTAGGGAAACAGGCTTTACATAAAAGGAATCACAAAATAGTTTCCTGTTATAATGAAAATACTGAAGACCTCATCTGTGGATCCACAGGAAATTGAGTTTTTACCTCCGAAACAATGCATTTCAGAATAACAGCGTGCAGCGATTTGGCTTTTCAAAGTGAATCTGCCTCTATGGACTCTTTGTTTGTTCCTCTAACAACTATTGCACACTGATAAATACAGTGGATGTGCTCAGAAAGGTGGATTTTAGAATCGAACAAATTGTAGACTACTGTTTGTGGTAATGTCACTTTGTCTTCTGAAATAATAATGCTGCAAATTCATGTTTTACTTTTGTGGTCTATTGGAAAGTCTTGTACAGGCCCTGCTGGGTGAATTGTTGTCCCTGATAGCCTACGTTTTATTTTCAATTTCAGTCCAACTTTTAAGATGCTTAAGAAAATACATGAGGTATTTTGTAAATAAGCAATGGATTTCATCATGCTCCATTCGCCCACTTCTTAAGAGTATTACAATTCAAGAATGAAAAATGACTGGCGATATATCAGCTCTTACTCCGCACCCAAACGTGTTTTGGCATTATGAAGCTATCCGATCAAGCGGACTGAATTATCCAACTGAAACCCGTGACAGTGCGCTCGGAATCTCTTGTTGTCAATAGCTTCTGGGAGCTGCAACTTATGAATACCAAGGATATTTAAATACGCCCAAGGGCTTCAACCATAACTGGCTTGTATCATTAGTTGAGTGCGCGAATACCCAGAGACCGGCGCGGAGGAGATCTGAGCCAACCCTTGTTTGAATCCCAAAGGAGTGGCGGGAACCTCGTCATTAATTCACCTGCTCTTGACGGAAACTTATAACGCGCCACTGTTTGCTTGGCTCGTTCACAAGAAAGGCAGCCGCTCACTTCACTGAGCCATTTCTCTCTGGGAAATAAGGCTTATTATTGTAAACAGTGAATAATTAAAATCATATTCCAGGAGCCAAAATCTTTTTATTGTGTTGCTAACATGCCTCAGTGTAGCTAATGAGATTTTGGTAATGGGCCGTGCTATCCCACAGGTATTGTAATGGATGCTCGTATGGACACACTGAGCGCGGGCTGGAAATTGCCTAGCCTTGGGCCGCTCACCCTTAATGAGCTTTGATTTCTTCAAAGAAAAGTCTACAAAGACTTTTTGAACCTTGCTCTTTTTCTTGTGCTCGTTTTTCTTCTTAAGACAATCAGCGGTGTGGGTCCATGCACAAGCCGTTCGCTGCAAAACGGAACTGTGAAACTGTTAAGATGAAGAAGCTACTGTAAAATGATAATGAATATAAATCATTATGCTGAATTGAATTTGTACTCTGTCATGATGCCGCTTTCGTTTTCTGTATTAGCTGAATCGCTTGAGATATATTGTTTGTTTGTGTGTGTGTGTGTGTGTGTGTGTGTGTGTGTCCACAAAATGTCCTCACAAAGATATTAATACAAGTAATTTCTGAGCTCGTGGGGTCTTTTCTTTTTTTGCTCCCCGTGAGGAAAACAGTTTATAAATCATACAAAGTGATGTTTTTAGAAAATGAAAGGAAAAGAGGGTAATGTTTAGGTAGTTTATGGTCACACTCTAAAAATTGTTGGGTTAAAAACAACCCAATTGGCACTGGGTAAATATTGGACAGAAGAGAAGAACACCCAGAAGGTGTTGAAAAAACATGAAGTTTCTTCATAAGATTCACTGAACGTTCATCGCGTTTTGAGGATGGCACGCTACTCTGGTAATGAAGCCCTTCAGATGATTCTGGACAGCGAGGAAGAATTCACCTTTTCCTCAGAGGACGATTGCAACTCAGATGACGAACGGGTGCATTTCGAACAGTTGTTTAGTGTTATATAATTCTTTTTCTGATAATATAGAAAGTCCTAGTCCTAGTTTGGACTTTTGTGATATTTTTCGCTCAGTTTTGGTGATCTATGATGTGATTCAGAGCGAATATATTTTATATTCTTGTATATTCTTATATATTCGTTTATATATTTTTATATATCATGCAATAATACGGCCTTAATTGATAATAAATCCCAGACATTTTCCTTGCATGATGCTCCCTTTTATTCAGCATGGATGTGTTAAATTGATAAAACAACAATAGTAAAGACTTGTTAGGAAAGATTTTTATTCTGAATAAATGCTGTTCTTTTTAACTTATTATTGATCAATAAATCTTGCAAAAAGTCTTGTTTCCAACATTGGAACATTCAAATCTTGTTTCCAACATTGATAATAAAGCAGCACATTAGAACGATTTCTGAAGGATCATGTGACACATAAAGTAAATACAATAAAACAGATTAAATTCTGTGAATCTCCTTACATTCTTAGTTCAAGATGCTTCACAGCTTTGGCCTTTGGATGGGCCGTTAGCCACTGGGGGAGTGTCTTTTGTCTCCCCTGGTGTGAATTGCTAATGTATTCATGGCCATCACCACTCCCATGCATACAGCAGTGGTGACACAAAAACTGATTTACAAAATTTAAATCATTATATTGTTGTTTGTGTTGAAGCATTCAGAATGATTTCCACATCATTGTGTAGTAAAAATTCTAGCCTACAAGCTTGATAACTCAAAAGTCTTGTGAACAACTATTCAGTATGTGTTTTATGGCCTTATTGCAAGGGCATTTTTTTTGCCAAAACTTACTAACCACGCATAATCTTTATTTTTAAAATAATGCAAACATGTACATCTATTTTGCTCACATATTATTGTAGTAGAGTTTGTGCTGAATACAGCAAAATTACATGTTGGCCAATAGTATGTTATTAGTAGCTGAAATAAGCACAAATGTCAGAGCATGTAAAACTACTCTAGGACCCCAAATCAGCCTCAGACCCCAGAGGGTTAACCCAATGTCACTTCATTTAGACTAAAAGCTAGGTTAATTTTACCTCATAAATGGGTGTTTCTTGTATCAAATGTTATTTATATATTTATTTAATTGATAAAAATGGTCTATTTAGGAAATGAACGGACATTAAACAAAAATACGCCCAGGATAAAAATAAAAGAGATAAAATGAATTTGTTTGATGGCAATTAAGTTAACATAACACATTTAGGAAGGGGCAAGAGCAGCAGACTCCTGGCATTTGTGGGAAGAAGAAAAATGGTATCAGTACAGTATGAATGGTCTATTATAGTTCAACGGATAACAATAAATCGCTTTTGCTAAGAGATATTAAAGAAAAAAAATGATTTATGTCGCCTGTCGGACATTGCAGTCATTGACCGTTGATAAACCGATCCGCTTTGGCAAACCAGCAGTGGGTTACTATAACCCAGCAGGCTGGGTCGTTTTTGAGGAGATTCATCATTTCTACTGTCGGTGAATCTTAACCCAGCAGTGGGTTACACAACAATGTGAAAATGACCCAACAAAATGACCCAACAGGCAGAAACAAGACGAAAAAAAAAAGAAGAAGATTATTGCGACTTTTTATCTCACAATTCTGACTTATTTTTCTCAGAATTGCAAGATATAAACTCACAATTGCGAGTTATACAGTCAGAATTGCGAGATATAAAAAAAAGTCGCAATTCTGACTTTATAACTGGCAATTGTGACTTTTATTTCACAATTCTGAGTTTTTTCTCGCAATTACAAGTTTATATCACGCAATTGTGACTTTATAACTCGCTATTCTGACTTTATAACTCGCAATTCTGACTTTATAACTCACAATTGTGATTTTATATCTCGCAATTCTGACTTTATATCTTGCAATTCTGACTTTATATCTCACAATTCTGACTTTATAACTCACAATTCTGACTTTATATCTCGCAATTCTGACTTTATATGTCGCAATTCTGACTTTATATATCACAATTCTGACTTTATATGTCGCAATTCTGACTTTATATCACGCAATTCTGACTTTATATCTCACAATTCTGACTTTATATCTCGCAATTCTGACTTTATATCTCACAATTCTGACTTTATATCTCGCAATTCTGACTTTATATCTCGCAATTCTGACTTTATATCACGCAATTCTGACTTTATATCTCGCAATTCTGACTTTATATCTCGCAATTGTGACTTTATATCTCACAATTCTGACTTTATATCTCGCAATTCTGACTTTATATCTCGCAATTATGACTTTATAACTCGCAATTCTAACTTTATAACTCGCAATTGCGAGTTTATATCTCACAATTACAAAAAAAAAAGTCGCAATAATCTTCTTTTTATTTTATTTTATTTTCAGCGGCGGAAACGGGCTTCCATAGAACCTAGCAGTCTGGTTAAAAAAAAAACCTAATGTGTTTGTGTGTGTGTGTAGGAACTGTCTTCCTGTAATCTCTTAGTCTCAGAGAATTCACCTGAGTTGCTTTGAACATTTTGACACTGTTGTATGAAGGTTCTGGAGAGATCACGAATGAAACACCTGAGATCTCAAAGGATCTGAACATGACTTCTGTTTAAAAAACGTTCTCATTGAACTGCATGAAGCTATTTTCAGCACAGCAGCTGTAAACCAGCAGTGGGTTCAAGCGTTGATATGCCCTGGTGTTATACATTGTAAGGGTTAGACATCTACAGTATAGGTGACATATTGAACAATTAGTCTAGTGCTGTCAGTTGGTCATTAACAAGAAATATTCCTTGACAGAATTATTATTTTATTATGTGAAAAGAACGTTTGACTGCATAGTTGGCACTAATTTTATCGGTATAATAAAATTTGCTGTAAATTTGAAGCTTTACAGGGAAAACATGGGAATTAGTCATTTGAAAAGTCTAAAATCTTTCCAAATAAAAAATCAAGGATATTTCTACTATGAATATCCACCTTATTTTTCACGTCATTGTAACTTGATTGTGTCTAGATTTCCAGTCTCATCCGCTTCCAGTTATTTCAGCTGTACAAAAACTGTCTGTTATGCTGCTTGATACTGCAAACTGTTACTTGTTATCATGTTATTTTACATTATTATCTTAACCATAAACACACTGGTTTGTAGCGCAAATTATTTTACCAATTACAGCATTGTATTCTTCTTCTAGTTGTTTCCCTAGAGCGGCAAATGAATAGGAAGTCTAGGCACATTCACGGAAAACATCTTACTTCCACATTAAAAAATAAGGATGGATAAATAAAGCTCAGTGCTAAAATATTTCATAGGCTAGAAATGACTTTTTTTGAGAGCAGTCTTTATAAAAATGAAAATAAAGTCTTCACAGTAATCACAGATGACTTGAAAGTTCAGTGGTGAAAAGCAAGGGACTTTCTCTTGGGTTTCAGCCATGGTGAATCTTTTAGCTCTGAGAGCATCTGTTTCAAAATGTACAAGTGTTAATTGGCTTCACAAACTCAGAAAGACAGACAGAAACACTCGTTGTTTCCAAATACTTGATGTAAAGTGCTATTCCTTGTTGTTACCAGGAAAATCACAACTCAATCAAATTATGTCAACCACATGGTTATTTTTGAAGTTGGCTGAATCACCGGTAAAATAAATGTATTTAGTTTTTTTTTAACATTAAATCAAATGTACAACATTTTCAAGAGGCAACATATACAGTATATGAAACAAATTTCATATTTTAAGATGAGATTCATATATATTTAAGATATAAATTTCATATTATAAGAGATCTATTATCCAAAATTCACTTTTACATGATGTTTCAACATAAATGTGTGTCCACAGTGTGTGTACACAACCACCTTTATAATGGTAAAAATCCACCACTCCTTTTTTATATTTCCCATAAATCATTAACAGTGTCTTTATCTGAAAATTGCCCTTAAACCCTCATGCCCACTAATATAGTTCACTTGAAGGCATGAATGAAAACAAGTGAGTGAATTTGGAAGGTAGTAAGTAAGTAGTAAGATGATTTCAGTAGTATCTTGATCTCTGTCTTGTACAGAGCTCCAGAGGTCACATGACTCATTCTGTCTACACCTCCATGCTGGCAGGCAGAAACAGCTGGCAGCGAATATGAAATGAATGACGCCAACATGAGTTCACTGCGCACTTTAAATAAAAAACTTAGACCTGTACATAGCAAAACTTAATAGATTAAACATAACAGATGCCCCCGGGGTGCTTTTAATGTGTATCAATAAAAGGAACGGATAGCTTTCTGACCTGCTGTATCCTAATATCTACAACTACCTCATCAACTTTCCCTTGTCCTTCTCCGGACACTATTTAAAAGCCTACTTTCTGGAGGGGTTACAAATCTAATTTTGTGATGAATATTAAACTTTGTTGTCTTCCGGCTAAAACCTGCTTCGTCGTCATTGGAAGGGTAGTCGGCCGTGTTGTTAGGTAACGTATTCGACCCCAGTTATCTTTGTTTGAAGGTAATGTAGCTAGCAAAGCTATCACTGTGAGTTCAGCAGACATCATAAATGTCATGAAATCTGAACCCGTTTAATCCCTAATTTTTCCAACATGGAAAATATCCAAATGAGGTGTCATTAGTTGCCTCTTGAAATGGGCCCCTTGTGACTGGTGGTATAATGTGTATACTGAAAATTCTTATAAAGCCTATATCTGCCCAGTCATTTAACACATTTTAAACTCTTTCATGTCATTTTAGGGTAATTAATCATATAGGAATACTGAGATAAAAGACAAAATGAATAAAAATACAGCCATCTATTGTTTTGTTGTGTTGGTTAGCACGTTTTATTGCAGTGAATCATTTCAGTCGTCCATTGGTATCTTTAGGAATACAATAAAATTATTTCCTCTTTGCTTTCCCCCACTTGTTCTCGCATCCTGGCACATAGCAGCTGCCCACCATGTTGAAATAGGAAGGTTTGTAAGATCTAAACAGCCTGGTTTTAAATTATTGTTCGGACTACTATCGATAACAATTGCTACAGCCGCTCTAGCGCTCTCCTGATGGCCTGAAAAAATGGCGGAGATTGGATTTCGTGACGTCAACATCCGGAGCTCTATAATGTATAGACCTTAATTGAACAATTTAATAATCAATTAAAAAGGAATTTATACCTGTATGACATTACGCTGTACCCACATTGTTACCTTGCATTTTCCACTGCCCACATCTCGCATTTTTAGACTCAAAGATGTTCTTTGTGTGAATGGCCCCAAATAAGCGTGTGCTTACATAGAAAATAATGGAAAAGCAGTGCAGTGGAATGCAAAAATGTGCCCTGTGGAAATGGCCTATACTGTTTCTCCTATTTTGTTGTTGCCAGAGTATCCAATGCACGAGCTGTAAAGGCACAGCCGTATTCTGGAAAGGGGGACGGGGAGCAGCAGCTCATTTGCATTTAAAGATACACACACAAAAACAGTGTTTTTTTGCTTCCATTCAAAAAGGGGCATTTTGGGCATGGTGTAATACATGATCTGTGGGGTATTTTGAGCTCAAACTTTACATACATTTGCATATAATTTATTGTATATTTAGCACTGAGACCTAATATAACATAATAAGCCAGTTGAGACCTAAAATGAACTTTCAGTGTAATATCATCATGGTTGATCATTTTAAGGTCTACTTTTGCCTAGGGCTGTTAAATTACCCGCTCCGCCCCTGGGTCTAACATTTACAGTCACCAACAAAAGAAAAAAAGAAACACCTGCTTTTAAATGCTAAGCTAATTTATTTTGTTAACCTAATTATGCAGAATTACATGGTTAGTTGCATTTGATTATTTGCATTTAGCATTGATTTTCCCTGCTGTCCCTGACTCTGATTTTTTTTAGTTACAGGTTCTTTCACTAACATTGAATGTGGAAGCTTCTATATTTCCAGAAGGACAACAAACAAAAACCAAGAAAATCTGAAACCTTGACAAAGCATCACAACCAGAAAAGTGTGAAGTCCCAGTGTTGGAAAGCAGAGCACAAAAAAGATAAAGAGGTGGGATGTCTTTCAGCACCTACTCAATGAGGAACAGATGCTGACCTTTATCCAAGTGTCACTGTGGGGAACAAATGTGGAAACAAAGCCATAAATGGCCCACCGTCATTTTGCTAACGAGACTTGCCAACACTCAGCACAATCAGGGCGATTCATTAAGCAGAGCCTCTTTACAGAGCAGTACAGAATACAAGCCAGTCATCTCAACGGGTACACTGATGAGACTAAATACCAGTTTGCTAATAACGGAGGCGTGAAAAGATCCTTTAGAGTTTAAGAGGCGTTCCTCATGTTTCATTCTCCATAGATCTTTCTACTTTTTCTATATCTAACTTTATGTGGCCTATATTCTTAGCAATGCTGTACTCAGAACAGTGTAGAAGATGGGTATTTTTCTTCAAATAAGCAGTCACATTTTTGACATGAAGCACACTAAATCTCCAATCTCCGAGGAATCACCAGTTTTCTGGCAAAAAGAGAACGCGACAGAGCTCGTAATAAAACCAGAATCAACATTGGCTTGGCTTTTCGGAGATGGTGAGAAATGAGGGTTTTGAAATGCTGTAAACGATGGCGTTTTTTACTCAACAGGTATATAAGATATATTATTGAATATATAAACTGCCATATGCAGCTCTCAAACAGAGTTCATTGTAAAACATTATCTGTTTTGAAGGTTGTTGTCGCACTGTGCTGGAATTTATTTTCAAGGAAGTATCGTATCTATTAATGGGTAAAACTACAGTAACGTCTTCAGCTAGTCAGCTTGAGATTCTTTCTATCTAAGCTGGTTGGGTCGCTTAGGCCTAGTAGTGAATGTTTTATGAGCAGTTGGATAACCATAATCATCCGCACAGAGCCGAAGCACAACCAAACCAAAATACATACAGTTTTTTGAACCACTAGAGGGCCAAAAGTTACATAGTGCACCTTTAATACAGTAGAAATAATTATGATTGGTTATGGTGGTATATAATGTTTTTATTTTTAAGTACAAGCCTATAATGACGAGTAAGCGCGATGAGATCCAAGTGCGAGCTTTAATGACAAAACGTGGTCAAAACAGGCAATGGTCAATCAAACAGCAAACAGAAGTGGCAGGGAACAGGCAGGCTCGCAGTATAAATCCAGGCAAAACAGGTCAAAGGGCAGGCAGATAAACAACAAAACGATAAGGCAGGCAGGATCAGGAACCAGACAGATCGGACAGGAATAAACGCTCAGAAATGTTACATTGGAATGAAACAAGACTTCGCAAATGATATGGGTTAGAGGGTTAACTTAAATAGTGCACTAGATTGCCTGCAGCTGGGCAGTAATCAACATGAAGGTAAGGGACTTATGGGCAATGTAGTGTGGTGCATGGAGTCCATGATATGAGAGGGCGACCTCTGGTGACAGGTAGATGAAGGACAACCGACCACATTCATGACAAGCCTCAATAATTTTTCTTTTAATAAACCAAAATTGCAGCTGTTTGTCAGTGGATGTATACTACCATTCAAACATCTGAGATTGGTGAGATTTATTAATGTTTTTGATGGGTTTGGGTTAAATGTTCACTAAGGCTGCATTAATTGTTAAAAAATACAATAAAAATGCTAATAGTGTGAAACATGATTACAGTTTTCTATTTGAATATATTTTGAATGTGATCAAAGCTGAAATTTCAGCATCACTACTCCAGTCTTTAGTGTCACAAAAAACAGTTTTTTGAGGAAAAACATACATTTACATTTATATTTTTCAGGATTTTTTGATGAATAGAAAGTTAAAAAAAACAGTATGTATTTGAAATGTCTTTAAACTCACAATATAATTTGTTATTGCTGAATACAAGTATCTCAACCTCAAACCTTTGCATAGTAATGGACAGTATATCAGAATAGGAGACACATTTGTTTGCAGTTTGAGTTGTGATTTAAGAACAGTTGTGGAGACGTGATTGATAGAGAACATATTGCCGCTATCGCTTTCTGCAACTGATAATGGCCGCAAAAAAATTCCAGCACCGTATCGCCACTCATTAAAACACGTTAACAAAATGCTGAATAATTAGAGATGCTTCTTCTGTAGCTTTCAAAATGTGGTGGGGACAAAATCGTCCATAGCAAAAAAAAAAAACAAAACACAAAGGATGAAAGAGTTTTGACTTTACAAGTGCAATTTTAACAACAGGCTTCTGTTTCACCACTACATGGACATAAAATGTCAGCTGCCTTTTAATAAATGAAAGGGGACCTATCATGGGAAAACAGGATTTTCTGTTCTCGTTTGAAATGAAAGATTTTGATCTACTGTGTAGACATGCTCTAATACAACACAAAGCTCCCTCCCAAGTTCACCTTTTTGCTAGACTTGATCTAAAGGGTGTGAACAGCTCAATTATTACAGGTTTTTCTAAGGAAACCTTGGGGATTTATCACAATTTGCACCTGTACTTTTGTTGAAGGTCTGTTTGTGGGGATGTGCGTTGGCGGCGTGTGCTTAGTTGGTGGTATATAATCAAAACCCTCGGCCTGTAATCTCAGAGAACAGACAGTCAAGGCGGTGATTTTGATGGGTTCGCAGAATCACTCTATAAAAATGAGGCTTTTGATGGTAGTCTGGTCTAATCACATGAGACTTGATGATCAGCCATACTTAATGTCTACTGTTTTCCTCTTCATGTAATGACATCAGTTTGTAACAGAAATGAGTCCAACAAACCGTGAGTACCAGTGGATCAAAACGCTGTGATTCTCTACTGGTTTTACTTGTGGACATCAAGTGACGACCCATTACGGTACCAAAACTATTTATCATAAAGGGGCATGGAGTGTTTTTGGTGGTACTTTACAGGGTTTGACAATTCTATTTTTTTTATTGTTGTTGTTGGAGAAAATGCTGTACAAATGTTTAATTCAACCAAAACTAAAGTTCATAAAATATTTCTTTGTAAAATTATGTGGAAAAAAAAAACTGCAATGAAAATATATGTTAAATAAACTGACTTAAAATCACTGTTATGTAAAAAGTATTATGTTTAAACTAATATAAGTATAAATAATTTGTTTTAATGCAAACATCAGAGTATGTAAATACATTAATATTTAATATATGTATGCAGTTGGGTGAGATTTAAAATGGGTCCCTGATTTATTCTATCTACTAAGCGGTCCTTGGCCTGTTTATCGTATAAAAATGAACGAGTTTTGTTTGTTGTTGTGGATTTTATTGTGATACTGTATATTAAGATACCATTGCATTCTTTTGAAAAACCTAACAGACTCGTCTTCATTGTTTGAGTGTTTGATTTTCAAGTGTTTGGCTTCTTTTAAAATTAATTGATTTCATTTTTTCATTAGCTAACAAGTCACATTAAACACAAAACCAGTTTATCTTTTGTTTGTAAGTGAACCTTTGCAATGTTTTGTTCTTTTTTCCATTTGAAGACAACAGCATATTATGCAACCTGTCCTTATTTTTTTCCAAAGCACTGTAGAGTTTGACGCTTTTGATAATTTGCTATTGATGCGTATTTGTTTTTTGCATTTTGCATTTTTGTATTTTTCAAACTAGTTAATAAATTATTAAAAAAAAATTCTGAAAATGTTGGTTGTGAATAACAATGCTGTAATTAACACTGTGATCGAAGACATAAAACTGACGTATGAATGTTGAGCAGATGTGAAACATTAGGTGAGTAGAATAAATTACCACTCTATAAAAAGATCAATATATATATATGGATTCTAAGGCATAGAGAGAACAAAAAATGAAAAAAAAAAAAAAAGATTTAAATGTCCATTGTTCTTGGCCATTCTGAATTGGAATCTGCTTAATTTAATCTGTGAGAGAAAAAAAAAAACTGATCAGAATGTTTTGTTCTTTGACATACTTGAATATTCGCTTTTCTCACTTGCACAAAAGAGAAAAGAGAGAGAGAGAGAGAGAGGGAGACGGATTAAACTAGGCAGAACCGAAACAGGGTAGAGAGCTTAATCAGTAGCCCTTGAGCTCAGAGGAAGGAAGACAAACATTTCCCCCACCAACACACCTGCCAGTTTGACGACGGCAGGCTATTTGAGTGTGCAGCTCTTGCTCTTATGAGTTCAGGTAGAATGTATAGTTACTGAACAGTGTGCAAATGACATGCATCCTTTTTCTTGAGTTTTCCATTTTCCAATGCAGGGAATAGGCTACATGAGATGATAAATATAGCTGGAATGCAATGCAAGTAAAATAAATACATTTTTGTTCAACTCTGATTACAATCTGTTTAGGTTGGCATCTTTCATACCATTATCTATCCATCCGTCTGTCCGTCCATCCATCCATCCATCCATCCATCAATCTATGAAATCTATGAAATCATCTATGAAATGGCTGCCTGCCATCTATCTATCTATCTATCTCTATATGTCTGTCTGTCTGTCTGTCTGTCTGTCTATCTGTTTATCTATCTATCTATCTATCTATCTATCTATCTATCTATCTATCTATCTATCTATCTATCTATCTATCTATCTGTCTGTCTGTCTGTCTGTCTGTCTGTCTGTTTATCTATCTATCTATCTATCTATCTATCTATCTATCTATCTATCTATCTATCTATCTATCTATCTATCTATCTATCTATCTATCTATCTATCTATCTGTCTATCTGTCTGTCTGTCTGTCTGTCTGTCTGTCTATCTATCTATCTATCTATCTGTCTGTCTGTCTGTCTGTCTGTTTATCTATCTATCTATCTATCTATCTATCTATCTATCTATCTATCTATCTATCTATCTATCTATCTATCTATCTATCTATCTATCTATCTATCTATCTATCTATCTGTCTATCTGTCTGTCTGTCTGTCTGTCTGTCTGTCTATCTATCTGTTTATCTATCTATCTATCTGTCTGTCTGTCTGTCTGTCTATCTATCTGTCTGTCTGTCTGTCTGTCTGTCTGTCTGTCTGTCTGTCTGTCTGTCTGTCTATCTATCTATCTATCTATCTATCTATCTATCGTTCTATGAATCTATCGTTCTATCGATCTATCTATCGTTCTATCGATCTATCTATTGTTCTATCTATCTATCGTTCTATCTGTTTATCTATCTATCTATGTATCGTTCTATTGTTCTATCGATCTATCTATCGTTCTATCAATCTATATATCGTTCTATCTATCTATCTATCTGTCTGTCAGTCTGTTTCCCTCTCTCTCTCTCTCCCTCTCTCTCTCTCTCTCTCTCTCTCTCTGTAGGTAAAGCCTAACCTTCAAACACAAAGACATTTTAAACTTTTTATTGTTAATGTTAGAAGGTTTTGTCAAAGTTTTGACAAACTTTTTTTTCTCGTTATATAATGTTCAACATAGATTATTAACATTTGAAAAGAAATAAACTACTGATCTGTTAAGCATCATACAGTAAAAGGTTTGTCTATCACTTGTGTATAGTGTCAGCAAGGAAGAATCCTTCTGAACAGAGGAGAGAGTCGTCTAAAAGAGCAGCAGACTTTCAGTCTTTCAGGCGGTCTGACCTTTCGACCAGGTGCTAATACAGTTCTCTCTCCCTTTCTCTCTCTCTCTAACACTCATTCCTCTCCAGCGTTTGAAGTGGATGGTCTGAATCTCTCTAATTCTCTCAGATCCTTCAGCAGAGCCATATCACACCCGGCAAGGAGAAGAAAACAGAGAGAATCCAATAGAAGAAGAGTTGCAATATTAGTCTGGACTCATTTGTTTCATGTAATTAATTCATATCCATGCACCACAAAAAAGTCTGTTCATCTTTGGTCCTGAGGATTTCACATCTCTCACAGTTCAGACCTGACATTAAATGCACAGGTTTCTTCCATATTACAGTTAATACCATGTTTATAAATATTGTCTTAACACCCAATGTTTATATTTACAGAGGTTATTGAATTAAACTGTTTTAAAACTGTCAGACATAGCAACAGTTACTAAACGGGGCGGGTCTTTGCGAAGGGTCAATTCTAATGTTCTTGCGTTATTCAGCCTGAGGGTGGCGCTCTAATTAAGATTGTCACGCTTTAGTACACACGACAAACCGACAGAACACAATCTTAGAATTGCCTTAATGTAGTATTTATTGATTTCAAATGTTGTTTTAGAATATTGCAACTTATGTAGGAATTTCAGTGAGGAAAAAAGTGATGTCTATTCTCAGAACAAACAAAACAAACACAACAGAACTACTGTAGGCTATATAAAAGATATTCACATGAGTACGTTTAAATTAAACGGTTTATACTCTCATTAATGTGATACGCTCCTACACATAGAAAGAACACACATGCCACCAAGTTACTGACCTGATGCAGACACAAGGCTGAAGTGGACTGATATCGTTTTGGTCTGGAGTGAGGTTTACGTAAGGTGTGTTTACCTAATGTAAAAACTACACTTCATGAGTGTGCGCTGCAGTTCCATTTTTTCACCACAGGTTTACATTGGAAATTTGTGAGGCGCTATAGAGCTAAAGAGGGCTCTGAGACCAGCTGCCCACTGAATCCATGCGCAACATTTTAATATATCCTGCTCGCTTCACGACTTAAATTAGTCTAGAAAATCCAAAAAAAAATATTTGTAGCAGAATGCCGAACTTCTGAACACATTTCATATGGAAGCCCGTTTCCGCCACTGAAAAAAATAAAATAAAAAGAAGTTGCGAGATATAAAGTCACAATTGCGAGTTATAAAGTCAGAATTGTGAGATAAAAAAGTCACAATTGCGAGATATAAAGTCCCAATTGCGAGTTATAAAGTCAGAATTCTGACTTTTTTATCTCACAATTCTGACTTTATAACTCACAATTGTGACTTTATATCTTGCAATTATGACTTTATAACTCGCAATTGTGACTTTTTTATCTCACAATTCTGACTTTATAACTCGCAATTGTGACTTTATATCTCACAATTCTGACTTTATAACTCGCAATTGTGACTTTATATCTTGCAATTATGACTTTATAACTCGCAATTATGACTTTTTTATCTCACAATTCTGACTTTATAACTCGCAATTGTGACTTTATATCTTGCAATTATGACTTTATAACTCGCAATTGTGACTTTATATCTTGCAATTATGACTTTATAACTCGCAATTATGACTTTATAACTCGCAATTGTGACTTTATTTCACACAATTCTGAGAAAAAAGTCAGAATTGCGAGACATAAACTCGCAATTCTGACCTTTTTCTCAGAAGTCACAATAATCTTTTTTTCAGTGGCGGAAACGGGCTTCCATAATTTCATCGATTTAGCCACGTCTCTTTCAAGCAAACAAACAAACAATCAAAAAAAAAAAAAAAAAACGCTATACAAAGACCGTTAGTAACTGAAATGGAGCAGTAGAGTAGCAGCGCGATGTGTTAGCGTTGTCAAAGATGTCAATAGCAACACTAGCAATAGCATTCTGCATAAGAAGCTGAAATGACTGAAAAAAAACTTGAATAATCTACGGTTCACTACCACACTACTAAACAAGGATTCTGAAGTGTTTTTTTGCCGTTTCAGAGCTGAGGTCGGTCACAAAGACGGATGTGATATTTCAGGACATCTAATTCACTGATATCTGTCAGATAATAGGAGTGTTTTCCGAGTGTTATTCCATTTATTTGATTTTAACTTGACCAAAGGAAGTAACATTTTCAGCCTAAACAGTGAAAAGGGAACGTGATGTCCCTCCAGTAACGTTACACAGAATTATGGAGGTGATGAATACAGAATAGTTATGATGATAATTATTTTGTTGCAAGGGGAAATCAACATCCTCTTACAGTGAAGTTTACATAGTATGCTAGCTATATTTGTGCATCAAATACCATATATTAACTTCACTCAAGTTCACCCACAGGTTTTTTGTGGTCTGCGCACATAAATCTATCATAAAGTTTCAGAAGTTTTAGTGATATAGCAGGTTGAGTTATATGGACTGCTTTTATGGAGTTTTAATGGTACATTTTGCCAAGAGTCATTCTGACTAGCATCATCTTTTGTGTTCTGCAGAAGAAAGAAAGTCATATGAACATTACGGTGAGTAAATCAAGAAAGAAATTTCATTTTGAGGGCAAACTGTTCCTATAAGAGTGTTGAATTCATTCTAGAGCGCGGACACAATAGTAAACAACCTTGATACGTATTTATGAGAGATGCATCATTAAAAAGTGGACTGTTTTCTTTTTAGCCCTAATTAAAAAAAGGCTTGCTTTACAAGAGTCACAAAAACACAGAAACCACAAAAATTCATTAAATATGTTTAAATATGGATCCTACATAAATACTCTGCCCTACATGGAAACTCTTTAGTGTACAGTGTTGACTAAAAGTTTTTGTTACTTGTTACTAAAGCTAAAGTGTTATTTATTAGTGCCACCTAGTGATAAGTGAAAAAATAATGACTGTTTTCATTGTGCCATCAAAAAGACAGTCCCATCTCAAACTTACACTGTTGATAAAAGCTACTGTTTAGTGTTTTGAGTCGTGCATGCTTACCATTTGGTAAGTCTGATTCATGAATCCTTTTTTTAAATGGTTCAAAACAACAGTCCTTATTTGAGATGAGCACATTTCATGCAGAACCAATAATCAATGTTCAAGACATCTGGGATGTTATGTGACACAATACTCGCCAGGCCGCCGGATATTATAAAGCCAGTTACACAGTTTAATGCTCACAACCATAATGCTTTGTTCTTAAAGGGTTAGTTCACCCAAAAATGAAAATTCTGTCATTAATTACTCACCCTCATGTCGTTCTACACCCGTAAGGTGTCATCTTTGAAGCACAAACTAAGATATTTTTGATGAAATCCGATGGCTCAGTGATTCCTCTTTGGCCAACAAGACAATAAACACTTTCAGATGCACAGAAAGCTAATAAAACATATTTAAAATGGTACACTTGAGTACAGTGGTTCAACCTTAATATTATAAAGCGACACGATTAGTTTTTGTGTGCCAAAAAAACTAAATAACGACTTTTCAACAATATCTAGTGATGGCCGATTTCAAAACACTGCTTCAAAGCTTTATGAATCTTTTGATTTGAATTCGTTTGACTTATCAAACTGCCAAAGTCACGTGAACCCATTCTCGAAATTGGTGCTCTGCATTTAACCCATCCAAGTGCACAAAGCAGTAAGTAGTGAACAAATGCACACACACAGTGAACACACACCCGGGGAAGTGGGGAGCTATTGGGACAGCGCCCAGGGAGCACATAGGGGTTAGGTGTCTTGCTCAAGGGCACCTTAGTCATGGTATTGAAGGTGGAGCGAGTGCTGCTCATTCACAATCCCCACCTTCAATTCCTGCCGGCATGGGAATCGAACCAACAACCTTCAGCTTACAAGCCTGACTCCCTCACCATTAGACCTCGACTACCCCCTCAACTATTGAAATTGCGAATCACTAATTTGAGTCACGTTTACTGAAATCACGTGACTGATTCTGATTCGAAACAAAAGATTACATCACTGATAATATGTAATACATAATATACATTCAAAAAATAAAAAGTGGAGTTGGGGTGGTCCATTAAACCAGATGTGTCAGTATACAGCTATCTAACAAAACATAGCAATTTGAACTAACTTCTAAATTCTCTTGACCTGAAAGAGAAAACTGGCCAAAATGTGTGCCTCGCCAACTGCAGTTTGACACATTTTTCTCTCGCGTAGCTATTATCATCTGCATTCTGGTGTAGAGTTTGGGTATAATGACAGCAGGACCAGTCCAAACACTTTCAAACTGTTGCAGTGTGTCTAATGAGGATATTTGCACAATGAATAAGCCGCTGATTGTCTATTGTGTTGTTTTGCTTTAACCGTGCCTTTAGGAGTACTTACAGTCTCTCTCCATAGAAGAAAGCATCTGCAATATTTGTTATTGACTGACCAATTCAATACACAAATATTACCCTCTGTCAGACTGATTAAACAACTGAAGATGAAGAGTGAAGATGTCTGGACTGAGAGAGAGAGAGTGAGTATGCCACCTCAGACGACTCACTCGTCTGCCCTCTCACCACCATTCCTTTGCTTTTCAGTCATCTGTTCATCTGCTACCCCTCCCTCTACCTCTCGTTCTCTCCTGGACTATGTTTGATTCATGCCAGAGATGATTCACACTCCACCATATCCGGCATGAGGGAACCCTCACTCTCCATCCATAATTCAGATCCGTCTCTTTCCCTCTCTCTCTCTCTCTCTCTCTGTGTGTGTGTGCATCTCCATCCTCTCACACACAGTCTGTGTCTTGTGCAGCTGTCGATGCATCGGGTAAAAGATTGCGCCGTATTGAAGAGGGGGATCTATGAAAGCACACAGGTAAGAGAGAAATCCCTTGCTTTCTCTGCAAAGTTTTCCATTTCAGAAGAGGAATGAATATTGATGGATTAGGATTATGGATGTCTGGAGTTAGAGGGAAATACAGATAGGTAGGTATGTGACGGAATGAGATTAGGAGTGGTGGAGTGATTGAAAGTGAAAAAGAGATTGTGTGGGTAATTTGATGGTAAGGGATGGGCGGCGCTCGATGTTGTCTCACATGTGATGCATCGTGCAATTAGAGCCGCTCTCTGGGAAAGTTATATCGCTCCTCTCTAGTTTATGTGTGCGTGTGTGTGGCTGCTTGTTGCCATATGAGTCTGTTTATTCATCCTCAAACGCCAGTGAAGGCACTCATACTATATTCATGGGCTGTTGCACCTTGTTCAGCTAACGTGTGTGCGTGTGTTGATGGGAACAGCTCAATAATGCAGTTACTTGTGGATGTAACACATTTGCTGATGGACTTTTTTTGAGAGACCGACACACAAGCATGAAATAATGCGATAGTATGGTAAATGTGTGTGTGGCTGTCATGTGTTGAGTTGAGTGTATAAAAACTAATATGTATTTGAAATAAATGTATTTTATGCGAAGTATACCACATTTACATATTTGTGTACTTAATATAAATACCCTACAATTGTACTTTTAGTAAGTATACTAAATTGGTATACTTAAAGTCTGGTAATTTGGAACAAGTAATTTTGTACTTAATGCATAACTAAAGATATACTGAAGTATGTTTGATTGTGCTGAAATGTAACTATTGCAAGTACACTTTAGATACATTTTAAATATCTTGCATCTAAAGACTATCCTTATTAATTGTGATATTAAAAGACATTTTCAGTTTAATATTAAGAAATGTGTACTGTGCAATGAAGAAGTACTCCAAATAAAGTTTCATTAGTTATATCAGTAAATCTCAAGCGAAATATGTTAATGGATTATACATAGTATAAAATAAATGTATTTCAAATTCATTTGGTATAGGCATTTTTCCACTAGGGTATATAAGACAATTTATTTGCCTATAGATATATACAATAATGTCTATTTTACAGATTTTTTTAGGTGCTGTAATGTTTGGTTTTGTGTTCATGTTTCATGTCTTATTTTGTTGTCATTGCCATGTTTCATGTTTGTTTTTCCATGTGCTCCTCATGTTCTGTCATGTGATTCCATGTTTGTCATGTGATCCTGCCATGTGGTCCTATGTCATGTGACTCCCCTGTTTCATGTCATGTTTTGATTGGTTCACGGTTGCAATCATTGTTCACAGGTGTTCCTTGTTTGTAATTAGATCCTTGTTAACACTGTTGGTGAGTCAATGCTATTCATGTTTTGTTTTGTCGAATCATGCCAAGCCATGTGAAGACTCCATGTTGGATTTAAGTTTTGTTATGGACTTTAAATAAACTGCACTAGGGTTCACTCTACATCTTGCCTCCAGTGGATTATTTACAGGTGCAATAATATTTGATTATTCATGTTCTTATTTATTGCTAATTAAATGTGTATCACACATTCACAGAAAACGGCTTACTTTCACACTTTCATCATTTACTCACTTCCTGAAGTTGTTCCAAATCTATATGGATAAGGAGGCAAAACCTCTAATCATCTAAGCTCTGCTGATAAGCTGAAAACGAACAAATATCGACTGAAACTGTATTATTGAGACCGTATATCAGTTAACCAGAGTTCATTATGGGTAAAGCACTCTCTTCATATACTGTAAATAAACTGTAGAAGCTTTTTTTTTTAATATTTCTGTAATAATTTGATTATTCATTTAATGGCCAGCAATGTAGAGGAAGCGTAGTACGTGTGCATGTCCAAAATGACCATAAATAAAATCAGCAACATTATTATTAACCAGTTGAATTCAATGCATTCAGAAAGTCATTTCAGCAGCTCGGTAGTAAAACACTCCATATACAGGTCAGCTTCCAGGCATACACACACACACACACACACACAAACACATATCAGTAGCTGCCTGTACCTGTGTGTGAAGCTTCGCATTGAATGCAACACTCTTTCTGCTGGCACCCCAGAGCTGATAAGGAACCTGACACGGCATTTAATGCTCTGACTTAACAGCGCACCTTTAACATGACCATAAACAGACCAGGACTGCTGATATACATATTCTACCTCATTGCAGTGCAGAACAATCAATGTTGGTGAGTTACTGCCGAAAAGTCAGTTTTAACTGCATATTTTCAGTAGCAAGACTGTAACTCATGTTTTCAGTATTTGTTTGGGTAAATCGCCGTTTCTTGCAAATGCAGAGTGTTGCCAATTTTGTGACTTTGTCGCAAAATGAGACTTTTTGGACTGCTGGTTAACATAAAGGAAGTCACTATAGAATACATTTCCATTGTCTGACAGAAAATATGTAAATGAGAACAGCTTTATTGGACATTTGGCTATATATTGTATTAAAATACAGCATGAGACAGATGACAAGTGCTGACAGTTGACACATTGCATCATCTACTGACTCTTTGAGTCGGCTTAAACTACTTTCCATTGGAAATAGTTGGTAACTCTGCGAGTGCGTTTGTGTCAGCAGTCAATCAAGACATGTCTTGGATTTTGATTCTTTTTAGTGAATTGGTTCATTCGCACGCTTCACGTGAACCGATTCACTGATCAAACACTGATTCATTTTAGAGCCACAAAATATTTATTTAAATGTTGCTGTTATTCACTAGGTATTACTTGTATAAACAATATTTTTATATAAGGCTTTACATTGATTTTGAGATACTAATTTGCTACTGTTGTTGACCATTTTTCATATATTAGTTATTTATATTTGTATTTATGATAAAATTAAGTTGATGTCACCATAAATGAGATGTTTTTGTGTCATGCAGATAAATAATTTCGGCATTTTGTTCAAAGTTCACTTAAATGTCTTCTATGTAGTCTACTTTTTAGTAACTTTTAGTGTAGCAAACTTCTTTGTCAAAGAAATAACTTGACTGTAGTTGACTTTAAATCACAAGTAGCTTATCCTGGCAAGCTACAGTTTCAAAGCATTGCTTCCCCAACACTGAGAACAACACATGAGTCAGATGGTGTGTAACATTCTGGATTCATGCCTCACTTTTTTTGCTCTAATATTGAAGTCATCTGCCGCACTTTGGGAGCCGAAAAGCCTTCAAAAGAAAGAGAAAAGACTGTGGTATTGTCTGCGAGAAAAACAGAGACAGAAGCATCTGTCAAGAATGTGAGCTGTCTCTAGGAAAAGAGAAAGAGGAAGAAAAGATTGCTTTTCTGTCTGACTATGTTTCTTGAGTGCTTTCTGGTTTCAAGGAGAAGAAACTTGCTTTTAAAACGCCTTAAGTTAAGAGTAGGCATAAATGATGTTAATGATTAGGCCTGTAATGGCCTGTGTGTGTGTGACATGCTGACCCACGCTATTGTGTTTGTTAGCTATAGGCTCATGAATCACTCTTGTTGATTAAAATGCCTCTAGCATGCAGGCTGTGATTATGCAGCTGCTACAATTTCAACCCATGAAAACAGAAAGCTATGCTAACTAAAGGCATTTCCTCAGACGCAATGTTTAAAGTCACAGAGCACCGTTACTTTCGTAATCCGGTGCATTTCTGAGCTGGATATCCCGTGAGGCGTTTGTGACATCAGCTGAGAAGCAGAGCATGATATTACAGTTTGATAGAACATTACAAAGACAAACATTTTAAATGACATACACATTTTTGATGCAAGTCTGTTTGTGAATGATCAGCTCATCTCTGATTACCCACATCTGTGTCGATATCTCGAACTGGACCATTACACAATCACTTCACTGAAGGCTAATGTTTATGAGAACTGACTCGAAACCAGACCGAATAACAAAAATTAATAGTGCATGCATCATCTGCAATGACTTTTATTGCAGGGGGAGATAATGAGAGGCAGTGCTTGTCCGGTTATGAAATGGGCAACTTGGCTTTTATGCTCACAATTGGCAAATTGTTGGTTTTCATGATTTGTTTTATGAACATACAAACATTTTTAATCACTATTAAACTTTTTCCTCATGTCATGAATGAGTTTCTATATTTGCTACGGAGGATATCGTGAGCTCATTGTGTTTTCAGAAGCAACATGTTGGTGGTGCCTGCTAAAATGATGAGGAAGTCACGTTTTTGGTCAACTCGTCATGAAAAATGGTGTGTGTTAATCATTGTGTTTTTATTATAATTTCTCTCAGGTATGTGATGTTTTTTGTTAACATCCTGTATGTTTTCTGTGGTTTTTCCTCTTATCCCGCTGTTCATGAAACATTCACTGCTAGGCTTAAGAGGTATAACCAGTTTAGATGGAAAGGATCTCAAGCAGGGGTGTGTTTCCCTTAGAACGATGTAACTCGCTGCGTCACTACCGTAGTACGATGCATCGTTGAACAAATCAACTAGCTGTTTCCTTAAATCATACTGTTGCGAACCTGTCCCGCAAACGCAGGTGGTGGAGTAATAACTTTTCCCTTTGAGATAAAATTAATGCGAGATTATTATTTGCTATAAATTACAGACATGACATATAAAGACTAATTCCCATTTTTCTCAGTTATTTTGCTTCATTTCCAGATTCAATCATAGGGACGTTCCAGGGCACGTACGCACATGCGCACTCTTCAAAAACGTTGCTTAAAATCTCTTGACAAAATATGTAAATGACATTTGTATATATCCGAAATAAAAGATCAGGGTTGGGGAGTAACGAAATACAAGTAACTTAGTTACGTATTTAAAATAGAAAATTTGAGTAACTGTATTTCATTACAGTTACATTTTAAATGGGTGGTAATCAGATTACAGTTACATCTGAAAGTCTTTTAGATTACCAAAGTGATTACTTTGAATTTTAATGTCATTTAAACAGCAATTGGTGATTCTCTGACTCTGACAGTCTGAAAAAGCGGAGTTACGTTTCATCAACATTTCAATACTTTTAAGAGGGATCATAAAAATGTTGTTATTTTTATTTAGTACTGTCCTGAACAAGACAAAATGACCTGGATGATCCACGACTGTTTTCATTTTTTGTGATAGTTGTTAGAGAGTCATTTTATAATTGTAAAGAAGGTCTTTTCTCACAATTTGTTTTTTTCCCCTCACAATTGTGAGTTTGCATTTCACAATTCTGACTTCTTTTTCTTAGAATTTCGAGATTTAAACTCACAATTGCAAGTTATAAAGTCAGATTTTTTCTTTCTTGCAATTGTGAACTTAGTATGTGAGTTTATATCTCATAATTCTGACTTTTCTCAATATTGTGAGTTTATATCTCATAATTCTGACTTTTCTCAATATTGTGAGTTTATATCTCATAATTCTGACTTTTCTCAATATTGTCAGTTTATATCTCATAATTTTGACATTTCTCAATACTGTGATTTTATCATAATTTTGACTTTTCTCAATATTGCGAGTTGCAATTCTGAGGGAAAAAGTCAGAATTGTAACATAAAACTTGCAATTACCTTTTTTGTGTTTGTTCCACACTTATTAGTATTCCAAAGTATTCTAACGTATTTAGATTAAGTTACTAAACTTGAGTAATGTAAAGAAATACGTTACAAATTACTTTTTAAAGCATGTATTTTGTAATCTGTAGTGAAATACATTTTAAAAGTAGCCTACCCAGCCTGTAAAAGATATACATCGTACTTAATGTCAGCTTTAACGATTAAGATAACGATTTATTAAGTCCACATGTCATAAAAACAAGAAACTATGCTTCTAATTGTGATGCAGTTTGCGAATGTTCGTTTGAACTATGGTTTCAGGAAACACCAAATCCCTGACGGAGCTTGTGATGTTAGTTGGCTTACGATCTGCATTCAGAAATGATGATCAAATGGTGTTCAGAATATAGCCGAGGCACAGTTGATGATGATGATGGTTTTGGTTGGCATCAGCATTGGCTGTTTAGTGGCATTAGATGTCAGGTTTTTCACAAAAGTCCCATGACTGTCATTTTCTCTGCAACACATCTTGTTAAATCTTATCAATTATCAATAAAAACGTGTTATAGTTCAATTAGCGTGTTTGTTGAATTGTTTCAGTCACATTAAATTAGGTGTGGATAATATTTAAAGTTTGTGATTAAAGTAACAGCAGTGTTGTGTCTTTTGTATCATAATATTTTAAAGCAAATTAATGATATATACACATATTGGTAGATTGTATATTGGTGTGCATGAAATCTATGATTTATATTTTATATTTTCATGGGAGGCTTGAGAACTCCAGGGCCAAAGATATGAGATGCTGTCTTTTCCAATTAAACGGCATCTTGATCGTTGCAGTGAGATATCATAGAATCATTTTGTACAATTGTGCATTCATGAGATATAATGATGCACTCTGTGATTTTGATATTTTGTTCCGTTATCAGAGTTGTGATGCCTCGCAGCGAAAGGATGCGTGCAGAATGCATGATGAATCTTCTTTTAGATACACACACCCCCACTCTAGGGCTGGGCAAGATCCTGAATATTCACAATATTTGCCATTCTTTTTGTATGTCAGTATTGAGTGATAATTTCACGTGAGAGTTGAGACCTGTGAGCAAGAGAGTTTTGAGATATTTTAGAAGTGTTTCAGAAGCAAACAAAGCATTCATAATTCTTTTCTGTGTATTAGTTCAAACTGGCAACTTCAAAGAATTGATTCTTTTGATTCAATGCTTCATCACTCAATATTTACAGAAGTCTGCATATTTTTGTGGATTTAAATGTTTGAAAAACTTGGGGAAACAAGATTATTAGTTTTTAACTAGATTTCCATTCAGTTTTCCATTATGGATTTAAAAAAAGAGTTATAGTCAATCAGCTATGAGGTGAATCACAACACTACAAACTTTGATTTGAAGCAAAAAAAGTTTTTGAAAATCTGTCAAGAAGACGAAGGTCAGAGACTGTGAACTTAAGTGTACTGAGGGAAAGAACAATCCCATGAAGCATTGCGAATATTGCAATATATGTTAAGTCTATTGCAAAATATGCACATATATATATATATATATATATATATATATATATATATATACACTCACCTAAAGGATTATTAGGAACACCATACTAATATTGTGTTTGACCCCCTTTCGCCTTCAGAACTGCCTTAATTCTACGTGGCATTGATTCAACAAGGTGCTGAAAGCATTCTTTAGAAATGTTGGCCCATATTGATAGGATAGCATCTTGCAGTTGATGGAGATTTGTGGGATGCACATCCAGGACACGAAGCTCCCGTTCCACCACATCCCAAAGATGCTCTATTGGGTTGAGATCTGGTGACTTTGGGGGCCATTTTAGTACAGTGAACCAAGAAACCAATTTGAAATGATTCAAGCTTTGTGACATGGTGCATTATCCTGCTGGAAGTAGCCATTAGAGGATGGGTACATGGTGATCATGAAGGGATGGACATGGTCAGAAACAATGCTCAGGTAAGCCGTTGGATTGAAATAATGCCCAATTGGCACTAAGGGGCCTAAAGTGTGCCAAGAAAACAACCCCCACACCATTACACCACCACCACCAGCCTGCACAGAGGTAACAAGGCATGATGGATCCATGTTCTCATTCTGTTTACACCAAATTCTGACTCTACCATCTGAATGTCTCAACAGAAATCGAGACTCATCAGACCAGGCAACATTTTTCCAGTCTTCAACTGTCCAATTTTGGTGAGCTCGTGCAAATTGTAGCCTCTTTTTCCTATTTGTAGTGGAGATGAGTGGTACCCGGTGGGGTCTTCTGCTGTTGTAGCTCATCCGCCTCAAGGTTGTGCGTGTTGTGGCTTCACAAATGCTTTGCTGCATACCTCGGTTGTAACGAGTGGTTATTTCAGTCAAAGCTGCTCTTCTATCAGCTTGAATCAGTCGGCCCATTCTCCTCTGACCTCTAGCATCAACAAGGCATTTTCTCCCACAGGACTGCCGCATACTGGATATTTTTCCCTTTCACACCATTCTTTGTAAACCCTAGAAATGGTTTTGCGTGAAAATCCCAGTAATTGAGCAGATTGTGAAATACTCAGACCGGCCCGTCTGGCATCAACAACCATGCCACGCTCAAAATTGCTTAAATCACCTTTCTTTCCCATTCTGACATTCAGTTTGGAGTTCAGGAGATTGTCTTGACCAGGACCACATCCCTAAATGCATTGAAGCAACTGCCATGTGATTGGTTGTTGGTTGATTAGATAATTGCATTAATGAGAAATTGAACAGGTGTTCCTAATAATCCTTTAGGTGAGTGTATATACATACATATATATATATATATATATATATATATATATATATATATATATATATATATATATATATATATATATATATATATATATATATATATATATATGAACATTGAAGTATTTTGAGGGTGTAGAGAGATTCTGTCCTTCGTACTGCTTCATGGGTGGAGCTAAAGAGCTATTTTGGCGCTTGTTGCTTTTTCACCAGGAATTGGAAAATGAATGATTTCTAATCACTGTGAATGGCTGTACTGTGTGTGTGTGTGTGTATGTGTGTGTGTGTGTGTGTGAGACGCCTCTCTGTTGGTGCTCCTCCCAATATAAATATGTGAAGAGGACTGTCTGTGCTCGTGATGGATGACGTTGTGCTTTTTTCGCTTGTTTAAAATGTCTCTATAATTTGGTAAAAACAGAGGTCTGTGCGACAAACAAATTTTGCGTTTGTTTCAGTATTGGCTGTGAAGAATGTCTCTCCATCACTGTCAGTTACAAGAGAAACAGATGGGAATTGTTTATGCAGGTTTGTCAGTGGCTGTAAACACAAATAGCTCAGGGCACTGAAGATCGCATTGCAGTTTTTCCTATCACTCGAACATTGATGGAAAGAACACAGTCTGTTTCAGCCTGAGCGTTCAAACTGCGACAGAACTCATACTTCTCGGACGGTTATTTTAAGAGTCATTATGTAGTTTATCATGGAGTGGGGAAGTGAGATAACAGATGTTTCTCAATGCAAATGTGTGACAAGGCTACAGGCTGTAACTACAGGCCGGCTGATGACAGTTCTTTACCCATTAAATGCGATTTCACTGAGAGGTTTTTATTTACAAGCTTGGATGTCATATTTGCTACTTATTATTATTGCTTTTCATATACTCACAGCTTTTTTATCACTATTGCACCATTTGTCTGTATATTTTATCATCCTTGTGCTGCCACAGAGAATGATGGGAAATGTAGTTTTGTCACACAGACCTGGTTAAACACCCCAGTGGCTATTATTTTTGCCAAGTTTTGTTATTTTTCATTAACAGTACACCAAAATACATTCAAAATAAAAACATAACTTACCAACTTGCTTCCGCAATGATTCTTGGATTGACATATCCCAACTTGGAAGCCCAGAACTTATGCTACGGTCCACTTTATGTACAACATTTCTAACTGATATGCCTGACTGTCCGAAGATGATGTGTAAGCAACAAAATGGTAACCCTATCATTAACTTTCAACAAAAAAAGCCTTAGCAAATACATTGTGGTGGATAAATAATACTGTACAACACTAGCATTTGTACCGAAGACATAGTATTATCAACAGAGAGAACCATGTACTGTATTTTATTTATGTTGTTCCATCCATCCGTTCATCGTTCGTTCATTCGTTAATACTTGTATTAAGAGTAAATTGTCTTTCTGTACTTTTCTAACTTGATTTTTTTCAAATGACTAGTGCAATAAGACAAAATACACTTTTTTTGCAGTGAATAGTGTCATTTAACTTCAGCAGTTTCTGATGAGAGAGCACTACGAAACCATGTTAAACCTTACACTACCTTGCAGAGCAGCATCCACATTAACCTGAGTGCCTACAGCAAGCTGCAGACATTGGCCCTGACCTGTGTGCCTGTGGCCTATGGGAAAGAGAGAGCCAGGCAGAGTGATTAATGGTCATGATTAGCAGGTGAAGGAATGTGCTCTTATGGCCGAGAGCATCTTACCGCATTTATCTCCTCAACTAACGTATCCTTTATGGAGGACAGCTTCCTCAAAGACTCAAAGTGACCTAGCCATGGGGAGCCGAGGAAACGTGGGTGGGATTTTTGCAATGGTAATGCAACATGGAAGCAACTCAACGCTGGAAAACACAGCTAGCCATTTGGTATGAGTCAAATCCCATGGGTGCTTCATTGTTTGCATAGATAGTTGCCCCTGAAATGGTTTTTGCATGACACGTAGTCGGTGAGAAGTAATGCGGGCCATCTTTTAGATTCACAATAACTCATTAACATGCAAAACTGGAGGCAAGATTTCACACTGATGCTTTCTGAGCCAAATAAACTCGTTTAGCTTGAGCGAAAGCAGATACGTGACCTGACCCAATCACTGCAATTGACACCAGCAGTTCGCACAAATTTTTCAACATGCATTAGCATAGAGCATGAAACGGCATGCATTTAAAAAGAAAATAAGGTCAATTTTGAGTCCATGTTGATTTTTTTCTACAGCAAATTCTGTATTTTCCTGCTGCATGGTTCTATGCTGTTCAGGAAATATCTGTTTACCAAGAAACTGTTTTCTTTTTGTTGTATTGCGTTTGAGATTGAAAAACATGGTTTTCATCTCATTTAGCTTCTAGGAGGAACCTCTAGTGATTTGACACTTCATAGAGTGCAAAGTGACAGACAACAAGAACATATTTTAAGTGGCATGTCAGAAATTTGATTTGTCACATTTAGTTTGATTCGTTTTATCCAAATGGCAGATGTGCTCTGAATTCTTGAACACGAATTTACCTGCAACAGTGAGTCTGGAAGCAGAATGATAAAGGAATAATTCACCCCAAAATTAAAATTCTGTCATCATTTATTCACCCTCATGTCATTTGAAACCCACATGACTTACTTTTATCTGTGAAACGCAAAAGAATATATTTTCAAAATCAGTAGGGTTCAGTGTTGTTTCATAGAAGAAAAAATGTCTTGGGTGAGTTAATAATGACAGGTTTTTAATTTGTGGGTGTACTATCTCTTTAAGGGAGCTGTACATCTTTGATTATATACCTCTTATCTTGAATATATGACCTACCCACAGTATGATTACATTGTGTTAGGGTTCGTTTTAAAAATTAGTTAGTTCAAATATTTCTCTTAAATTTATTCAATGTTTATTCACGTTATACACTCTTAAAAATAAATAAATCTTTATTGGCAACTGTGATTCCATGAAAAACTTTTTAACATCCACGGAATCTTTCCATTCCACAAAAAGGTCTTTATAATGTTCTTTAATTTTTTAAAATGTTCTTCATACTAACAATGGTTCTTTTATGAACAGTTTAGCTTCTTTGGGAGTCAAAAATGGTTCTTCTACGGCATCACTGCGAAAACCCAAGCAACTTCTCGAAAACTTTTAGAGAAAAAAAAACATCAACTTTTAAAGGACAACGCAAAGCAAGATACTTAGTTGTGCTAACTAATATAAATAAAATAATTGATAAATAAGTGTCTGATAAATGCCAGAATAAGTTAATTATAAGTCATCTGTGGTTCACAGTAATTCAATGCCATCAATAATTAAACTCCATTATCAGTTATATAAAATACCAATTGTTGTATTTTGGGTTAGAGCAAGTCTCCTATATACACACATATCAACTTACAACTGCAGGTGTGAGTTGTTATGTGTGTTTGTCATCTTTTACCTTTTCATGATGTAGTGCAATTTCCCAAAAAGGTCACAACACTCATGATTGAATTTGCCCCGTTACTTCATCACGCCCTTATTGCACTTTAAAGCTGTTTTTAGAAACTAGTCGAGAAGAGCAACTTCATTTCACAGACACACAGTCAGACACCAATCCTGAAGTCTCTCATAACAAGTTATTCTGTCAGACTCAACGGGTGGCTCCTGCTCGTGCTTTGCATGCAGCTGAATCGATTAAGAAAAAAGAATTAGTTTGCCTTTAGCAATAAATAAGAGACAGTTTGTTTGACAAACGTTGTTTATTCTTTATGCTCAGGAGAGAATGTAAAGCCTGCAGCTGTTAAACAGCGCTCTTCTGTACGTGAATTTAAAGCACCAATGCATATTTTTCTATTACTTTAATAGATTTACTAATTTCCCCAATGCAATGTGATTAACCTACAAAAATGTGAAATATTATTCGATTCTAAGAGAACTATTTTCCATTTGAATATAGTTTAAAATTTTATTTATTTCTGTGAAGCTGAATTTTCAGGATCATTACTCCAGTATTACTCAGTGTATATATATATATATATATATATATATATATATATATATATATATATATATATATATATTTTTTTTTTTTTGCAATAAACTTAACATATATTGTTTCTATATATATATATATATATATATATAAACAATATATTTGTTTCTATATATATATTTATATATATATATATATATATATATGTATATGTATGTATATATATATATATATATATATATATATATATATATATATATATAAACATTTGTAAATGAGCGGATTTCTCCATCATTTTTAATTTGATTATTTGCAATGCTTCATGGGATTGTTCTTTCCCTCACTACACTTGTTAAGTTCACAGTCTCTGACCTTTGTCTTCTTGTCAGATTTTCAAAAACTTTTTTTGCTTCAAATCAAAACATATACTTAGAGTGTTAACAATACCGAGAGTGTTATTGTCCCGAAGTACCATAAAATGACCATGGAATTCTTTAAAGTAGCTTCTTGTGAAGTACCAAGATGTGAGGAAACTGCATTCATAATACAGCACAAAGAGCATGTGCTGACCTAGTGCAGTACAGCTCCTGCTGCATACATTAAAATTTCTCTTTTATATGACTTTAGTGCACTAGAAATGTTCCAAGTAAGACTTCTGCTGGTTGGGGAATTTATGATCATGATATTGCTGAATCATTTGTTCAGAGTAGGGCCATTGGTCTTGCTGATATTTGCTGACTTGTGGTAATATGTCTATGTTAGGAACTGAATATGGTGCTCTGATGATCCCACAGAGGGGAAGCAACAACCCTGAGACCGTAAAAACATAAGACTGTTCTTGGTCTGAAAAGCTTGAGCTTGAGTTGATTTGGGTGGGCAGTTTATTGATTTTTTTCACACAAGCTGGTTCAGGGCAGACCTGCTCTGCCATCACTTCTCTTCTGCGGTGGTTTACCATCAAACCTGTAAAGACGGCCAAGTTGATTTCAGCTGTTGTGCTAACTATTACCGTTCTGTTCGCTTCAATTTCCCTCTTGATAATATCAAGCTAAAGTGTGTTTGTGAGCTGAGTGGAGCGACAGCAGTTTTCTCCACTTTTAATGGGTTCTGTAATCTTTTTTTTTTTTTTTAAAGGGATTTATTTTAGTTTCTTAACACAAAAAATGGGCAGTTTCTCCATGCTTCTTTGAAAAATCATTGATAATTTATTTATTTAGATAGCTAGCTAGTTAGTTATAATGTATAATGTAAAGTATAATAATGTATAATGTATAGGTAAAAAACTCCGGGAGGTAAGTTTAAAAATATTTAGGTTCATCTTGCTGTTCAAACACTAACTAGTGTGTGAGAGTGAGAGTGAGTGAGAGTGTGTGAGAGAGTGTGAGAGAGTGAGTGAGAGTGTGTGAGAGTGAGTGTGAGTGAGTGTGAGAGAGAGCGTGAGAGAGTGTGAGAGAGTGAGTGAGTGAGAGAGAGTGTGAGTGAGTGAGAGTGTGAGAGAGTGAGAGTGAGTGAGTGTGAGAAAGAGCGTGAGAGAGTGTGAGAGAGTGAGTGAGTGAGAGTGTGAGAGAGTGAGAGTGAGTGAGTGTGAGAGAGTGAGTGAGAGTGTGAGAGAGTGTGAGAGAGTGAGAGTGTGAGAGAGTGAGAGTGAGTGAGTGTGAGCGAGTGAGAGAGTGTGAGAGAGTGAGTGAGTGAGAGTGTGAGTGAGAGTGTGAGTGAGAGTGAGTGAGAGTTTGAGAGAGTGAGAGTGAGTGAGAAAGTGTGAGAGAGTGAGTGAGTGAGGGAGAGAGTGTGAGAAAGTGTGAGAGAGTGAGAGTGAGAGAGTGTGAGAGAGAGAGTGTGAGAGAGTGAGTGAGTGAGGGAGAGAGTGTGAGAGAGTGTGAGAAAGTGTGAGAGAGTGAGTGAGTGAGTGAGTGAGTGAGTGAGGGAGACAGTGTGAGTGAGTGTAAGAGAGTGTGAGAGAGAGAGTGAGTGAGTGAGGGAGGGAGGGAGAGAGTGTGAGTGAGTGTAAGAGAGTGTGAGAGAGTGAGTGAGTGATAGAGTGTGAGAGAAAAGCAATCAGACTCCTTTTTGCTGTTTACAGAGCTGATGGCTGCCCCAGAGAAATCTAGGGAAATCTGTCAGGCTGTAAGGACATTTTTTTGTATGGTATCCCAAAAAATAGCTTACAACAACTTTAAGTCTTCAACCTTCATGTTGTTGCCATGCAATACTCCAAAATAATCTTTATTTATCAGCACTACACAACCAGAGCTAGAATTTGTGTCTGCTTCTTTAACCACCACACCTGAGAAAAGCACCATGAACTTTGGCTATTACCGGACAATCCCACTGGAGCAACCTGGAGTTAAGTGTCTTACTCAAGGGCACAATGATTATGGCCTCATAGTTCACTGCAGGGATCGAACCAGTCCTGGTCAGTCACATGACCTCCTAAAGGACCTGTCACATGGGTTGCGTCAAGGCTTCAACGAAAGCATTATGCGCTGCTTTGACCTCCATGTGAAAAAAGTTGTAGACAGTGTCATTTAAGGCTTATTTTACAAGGTTTCCCATCAGCAAGAAAGCAGTAAATGTACCAAACACAGTGAAAACATGACTTTGAGCTCAGAATCCAGGCTCTAGGCAACGAGTTTGATACATCACAGAAAAAATAAAAGACTCACTGAATTTAAATTTGGGTTAATGAAATTTTACTGGCTCATGAAGTTTAAGAAGGCTGCGTGACTTAAAAGAAATAGAAAGAAATTATGAATGTTTAAATATCTCTTCAAAAAAATGTACGATTTTAAACATTTCTTGTTGCTTTGTACTCAGAAGAGGGAATTTTAAACTATTTGATGCCATCAAATATGATGATTCCTCCTAAAATATAAAAGCTCTAAAATATTTTATAGCCAATTAAATAATACTATATTGAGGCCAAAGCAAATGATTAGAAATGTTATCATATTAAATTAACAAAGAATCTCTTTTTTCTGTTCACTATTAGTATCAATAGATGTCAAAGTGTTCAGAAAAATATTCTGAACAATATATATATATTATATATATATATATTATAAAATATAATATATAGAAAAATATATTATAAAATATAAAATATTTCTTGTCACAATAAATATCATGGCCTGAGGAAAAACTCTTTTTGCTAGAAAAGAGAAATGAACATTACGCCAGTAGATGGCGACAACAGACTCTTTTTATAAGTGAGCCATTGAACAAATCGGTTTAGGTGGGTGATTCAAAACACTGGTTCATCCAGGAATGCAAAGTGACTAAACCGATTTATTCAAAAAGTTATTCGTTCAAGAACGAAACCAGTCGGTCTTTATGAGCAAGCCGTAACTCAATTGATTTGTTCAAAAAATCGATTAAATCGTAAAACTGATTCATTTAGGAACACCACGGATATGTGTTGCTTAGATAAAAGCTGCAGTTCATTCCGCTGTGGCTCTGTTTGGAACTATTTTCATTGCGAAGTAACTTCCAGGTGTAAATGGAGGTCGGAGCCGTAAGTCCTTCCCACTTGGAGCATAAGCCCCTCCCACTTGAAGGTCTCTGGGCTGCAGCAAAGCCTAGCAGCACCTGATTTTACCAGGTACAACATGTTCCTGGATCAACAACATTCCAGTGAACCAACAGATTTGAGGGACAAGTTCAGGTCAATTTTAGGCTTACAAAGTGCTTCTACATTAGTGTTACTCACCTATTATTTCTCTCTGATATTATGGGTAGGGTTAATTTTAGGGGTAGGGATATTGTTAGTATTAATTTTTCGAACAGGAATGTTGACCCAGGAACATGTCTAACAAAATCGGGATGTGCACGATACCTACGTAACTGCTAGCGTTACCTGTGTCGTTTGAGAGCCTTTGAATTGGGACACTGTCGGGACGCACTCGCTCTTTGTATAACAATGTAAGTTGCTCGATATTAACTTTGTTTATTGAACCGACCTAATAAAGAAATATCTCACTTCCAATCTTGCCATTTCAATTTGTTACGTAATTTCGTAGCTTACTTGAAAAGGGCATTTCAAAGCAACAAGAGCCATTTCCTTGTTATTCTCTAGATATACGTGTACACCTGCGCACCAAGGCACATAAGAGGACCGCTAAACATGGCCACTCGAGTGTTGCCAGATGACTCTATAGCGTGAGCTGAATGCCTGGTGTCTGATTGTGAATATTCCACGCGTATCACATCAGAAATGGCAATATGGGTTTAACTGCAACCTTGAGGCCAGAAAAAAGAAGTTGTTAATTACTGCATGCACACATAAAGTAGGGGGAAGCTTAGCATGCGTTGGAGTTATTGGAGTTCAGAAGGCGGCCCATCAAATTCAGATAGATTTCCTTTACTGCCTGTTGCTATGGCAAGAGGACAAGTGCAGATGAGCCACATTTCAAATACCATTAAAGCTGTATTAACTCTCCTCATCGACTTCAGCAAAAACATGTTAAGCATGCTAATATGAAGAGGGAATTAAAAGAATATTGTGGGCACTTAATTGCCTGGTACTCTGGGATACACTGGAGACAGTTTGAACACACTTCAAGAGAGAATAAAGAAAAGACGGCCATATTACAGTTACACATATTACAATCAGGCACCCAAGTGTTCGTCAGTGAGAGTGATGATCAACATGATGATCATTGTGACTTTTTAAAAATGTATATGTGTGCGTGTGTCTTAAATTTGCCACTGATGGCTGATTTACACGTTAACAGTTCTCATGTACTTTGAATGGGTGACATCATGCCGAACTAAATTGTGGGTTACGTTGACGTTGCTTGCAGCAGAAGTTGAAAAATTTTCAACTTTTCAAGCGCCAATGCAGGCGTCAGCCAATCAGATCGCCTTGTGCAAATACCCTGGTGCGGATGCTAGCCAATTGCGTTCATGCAACATCAGAATGGAGAAAAAGCTTACAGGTAATCACCTGGGGCCTCATTTATAACCGTTGGGTACGCACAAAACATGCCCTGAAAGAGGCGTACACTACTTCTGACGCAAACGATGGGATTTATAAAAACAAACTTGACGGGAAAATTTGCGCACTTTGTTTGTCACGCAAACTCTGACCCATCCGTACGAACACTTTTACTAGACTGAGCAAAGTAATGACGTAAACGGAAGGATATTAAACTCGTTTTGATATACACATTTACATTAATATTCCACATTCATTAATGTCGATAAGCCCTAAAATGACAAAGTCATCACGCAGAAGATAAACAAAAATGATATGGATTTAGATAGTGGATGTGCTGCTTTAGATCACTTTTCCTGTGACACGCTGTTTTAATGACAGCGAGAGAGATAGGAGCACAATAATTCCTCATTTCATGATCAGTGATGCAGACTTACTGCAATATAATGAAAGACACTGCTGGATTCGATGGTTGAACGATCTATTGTCCGGTTTGAACAGGTTCAATGATAATATCTTACTGTACAACCGCAGCTTGTGAAGAGGTTGGTGAATCTGGTGAGTAGTGTGCTTGTGGAAGTCGTGAAATTGAAAGTCGTGATATATTGTCAAGTATGGTGACCCATACTCGAAATTTGTGCTCTGCATTTATCCCATCCAAGTGCACACACACACACACACACACACACACAGTGAACACACACCCAAAGCAGTGGGCATCTATTGCTACAGTGCCCAGGGAGCAATTGGGGGTTACATGCCTTGCTCAAGGGCACCTTAGTCATGGTATCGAAGGTGGAGAGAGTGCTGTTTATTCACAATCTTGACTAGTGCTGCAAAGACGCGTCGACGTCATCGATTACGTCGACTATGAAAATTCGTCGACGTGCGTGAAATGCGTCGACTCGTCACACTGTTTACATTCATCTCGCGTAATGGCGGCTTCTGCTCCTGGGAACGGAGAAAGTTCCATTCCATCACAAAAACCTAGACCACGATTATCAAAAGTATGGGAATACTTTAAACAGAGGCCAAATAAAACGGTCCTTTGTTCCCTTTGCAGAACCGAAATGGCGTACCACCTATGGAACTGGATCTCTGCCAAATTTTTTGCGTGCACAAGATCATATTTTGAGCGTGCAATAGGGCATTTCGCGCGTGAACTGAGTTGAGGAGAAAATCTTCGTCTCGCGAATAAGAAAATATTCAGAGCGAACGAAAATCAGTTTTGCATTTCAAAGACGTTTATTTGGATGTGCGCGGACGTTCTCTTTCGCACGTGCAAGGTTTCAGTTGCTCGCGCTCCTTATTCCCGCCCCGCGCGCTCACTAAGACTCCCTGCATTACAGACAGCGCAATAAAATACATGGTTCAGGAGACGTTTGTTCAATGGCTTGAACACTATCAAAGTTTCTTTTAAGACTATAGAAAGTCTTTTAAATTTCAAATGTCTACCACTGGACGACCACACATAAGTGGCTTATTTTTAATCAAAATCAAATCGTATTATTACATAATGGCGTGTCCCAGTGTTTCTACACCTCAATGAACTGCTAAATTAGTAACTTCTTACGTAAAAAAAGATCACTAGATTCATTAAAAAAAAAAACACTCAATAAAAATAATTGTTAGAGTAGTCGACTAATCGAAAAAAACAACCGTTAGATTAGTCGACAGAAAAAATAATCGTTAGTTGCAGCTCTAATCCCCACCTTCAATTCCTGCCGGCGTGGGAATCAAACCGGCAACCTTCATGTTGCAAGCCTGACTCCCTCACCATTAGGCCACGACCACCCCCTGTTAGTGGAGTATACGTGTATGTATAGCATGGAAGTAATATGATTGGCTGTTGCCACTATGACGAGTCGCGTCAGCACCAGTAATAATGAACAATTATTATTGTGAAATAATAAAGTGATATGTGAAATATCAATTTTACTTTAAAAACAAAACAAGAATATTTTTTACATTTTTATATTTATTTATAAATGTAGACCCATACTTAATAAATGATATATGTGCCTACATACATTTAAAGTTTTCAGTGCAGGCAATTTTTCTTTTGTTCTGTCTTTCTACTGTAACTGCATAAAACTCAGTTCCTTTAAGGGTTATGATCTAATATTGTCTGTCTGTTTTCGTCTTGCCCTCTGCTACCCAAGTGCTGAAACTTTTTCCTTTAGCAACTAAATACAATTTCCTGCCTGCCAAGCCTTTTCTAATTTAATAGACTAATATTGCATTGATGTGAACCTCATCTTACCAGTCCCTCCCAGTAAAGGTGTGTATAACAAGCATCAGAGCCCCTTACGAGGGTATTGATTTTGTGATGAGTCGTCTAACTGCCGGGCTGCGAGTAGTGCATAGCGTTATATTGTCTCTCTAGCGGGATGTTGTAGGGTTTGAGTGGATAAAAAATGAGGAGGGAGACGGCTCTCTATTGTGCAGAAGGGGTGCGGTTAATTCAATTGACTGCGTGCCAGTGTGCACCATCTGGGCTGGACACTGACATAAGCAATTGACTGGTGTCAAAGCCACTCTCCGCTACTTCCTTATCATCGATTGGCCCTTTGTTGAGCCTGAATTAAGCTGTGTCCATGTAATTAGATTATGCCAGCCTCCTCTCCTCTCCCCTCCCCTCAGTGAGAAGCACTGGTCAGTGTTGCTGCCAAGTCATTTACGGCCATGGGGCTTTAATTTAGCGCTTCGGCCAACAGCAGGAACATAAAGAACGTTGCGATGAACACGAACCAACTAATCAAGATAAAATTAACAGTAGCTTGATTAATATGCTATAATTAGCTTGAATTGGGATGCTTTCTAGACAAAATTTACACCCCAACTACAGAAAGTGCCAGCCATCAACACAGGCTTGTGCATTTCAACAGAAAACGTGAATGCAAGGTGAAACCGCAGGCATAACAACCATTATACAACAGTTTTTCTTGTTTGCATCACTCAGTTTGTTTGTAACACTCAGTATTAGATGCTCAGTGGTTCATTTTTCTGTAACTTGTTCCTTTTGCATTATTTCCATTGGCAGAGCAAAAATAGATAGTGTCTGGCAATATTGTGTCAATATGTAAGAAATATTACATATTACGTGTACTTGCTACTTGTTTGCATTATAAAAGCAATATCACACTTAATTGATATTATCATAATGAATATTATTTATGTGACGTAACATTCGCTTCATTTGCGAAGAGATAGTTGTAGGGAAAGTCACTTTTAAAAGTAATACATCACAATATTGCGTTACTTCCTAAAAAAAGGAACTAATTGCGTTACTTTGTTACTTTTTATGTAAAGTAATGCGTTACTTTTGTTACTTTTACATTACATTTTTGTATATATATATATATATATATATATATATATATATATATATGTATATATATATATTATTATTATTTTACTGTACAGCCATTCTAGATTAAAAAGCAAAAGAAAATCCGTTATTCCTTAAAAAAAGGAACCAATTGTGTTACTTTGTTACTTTTTATGGAAAGTAATGCGTTACTTTTGTTACTTTTACCATATATATATATATATATATATATATATATAAATATATATATTATTTTACTGTACTGCCGTTCTAGATGAAAAAACATAAGAAAATGTCTCTGACTGACCAAAAAAAAGCCTTTTTATCCCTTTGATGGTTATATTCCTAATTATTAAAGTTTTATGACACATTTTAGAGTGATTGACGTTTCTGGCGAGTTAAGTTTTTTAGCTTTTAAATGGCTTCTCCTGAGAGATTGGCTTCTCCATGGCAACAAGACATTTAAAATTGATTTCTAATGTGTATTTAGTACTTTCCGGTTACTTTCTACACCCCTGGGTACCAAAACACCAAAGCTTCACAACAAAATAGGATCAGGAGGAGGAGTCCGTGTTAATCTGTTGATGGCAAACGGGACATTGACATGTTTCATGATGTACTGTACACTGTATATCCAGGCCAGACCGGAGGTGTTACCTATAATTAACCTGTTCCGTTAGTCTGCTACATTATCGGTTGAAACATATGGATGTTTCCTCTGACCACGTCGGCCGAATGCATAATGCATACATTCCTTGTTGAAGAGGGAGCAAACCCGCATTAATAATTTACCAGCGTCAGAAATAATTCATTCAGCATTTTAGGGGTTGGATTTTGAGAGTCAGAAGATCCATTCTCACACACTGAGTGATGTCAGAACGTGTGACTGATTATGTAACTCCCATGAAGTATGACTGCTTTGTATTCTGAACACAGCGTTTAACACAGCTGCATCATTGAATGTTGATTTTGTTTGAAGAGATCAGTAGGTTTTTTAGATTAAAGGATCTTCATTATTTATGAAGTTGTCTTTGGAATGCTTTGGGATTCTTTCTTCTGTCGCTAATGTTAAAAATCGCTCGTTGCATCAAAGTTGCAACATGATATGTTACATCAAACACTGTAGAATTGCTGAGGAGGCTGTGAATGGAAAGGTTGCCCTGCATTCAATGCGAATGGCGCTGAACTGACTTAACAATAGGAATAAAACTCCACAAAATGGAACGAATTTTGGTAATTGCATGCTGGAGTTTTGTATAATAACGTGCGACCGCATTTTAAATCACACAGGGACAAACTGTCTGCTCTGAACTTGTAGATGTTTTGTTTTCAGAATCGAGCAAGGTGTAAATATACTTGCTCAGAGCGTGTGCGTTCTGATTAATGTCTCCTACACAAAACTCTTCTTCAGTGAAAACCAAAAGTAAGCAAAAACTTCAGCATTCAGCTGCAATAATTCACAACATGAATCAATGCTGTGACATTTTGCAGAAAAGCACAGACAAACTTGCGGGTCGATATATTGCTATCTATGTCTGTTTTATTTGTTTGGTTTTGTAGATTGAGTGAACGCTGTAAGTATTTATTCGTTTTGCAAAGGTTTGGCTGAGTGTGTTTAATCATTAATACAGTTTGGACTAAAATGGGAGAAAAGCCCCAGGTTGTGAGCGGCTATATGTGTTTTTTCCCCAAGCTCAAGCACAAATCAATTCAATTGTATAGCAAATTCGATTTATTCAGCAATGCTCACCTAATTAATTATACAGCAAAAATTGGTTGATATCATTCAACTAGAACAACACATATATCGAGTAATTGTCTGATGAATAAATAGTCATTTTTTTTACTTCTAAAATGGATTCCATATTTTGCTCCTCACTAATAGCTTTGTGCATGTTGCCATCTTATATTATCCAAGCTTTTATTTAATTTGTTTTATTATTGACAACATACTTCCATATTAAGCTTCCCACTCTAAGTATTCTTACCTCTTTTCACGTGTTTTTAGACAGAAAGCCCTTCTTCGAGTATAGCTTTACAGGAGGTCTGGGTGTTTGTTGGAAGTCTGATGCGCATTTTTTCATTCTCTGAACAGAGAGAGAGTCGGATAGCACTGCCAAGTTTGTCATTGATCACCTTTTAAGCTCGATTAGAGTGAAAAAGGAGGGTGACAGATTTTGTTTTCCACCTCACTGGTTTTTGAACCTTGAAATGGAGAATGCTGCATTGTACAGTTCACCTAATGGTGCTATCACCTGCCTCTTCAAGTAAAAGTAATCTGCTATCAATTTAACTCTCGTTCCTACTGTCTGCTGCGTCTTTCACCGGCATTCATTTTTCATTTTATATTAGGGCATTTGGGAAATCTCTAACTTAAAGTTAGCAAGTACCACTAATTATTGTACTGCAAGTCGCTTTGTATGAAAAGTGGCTGAAAAATTGCAATCAAATAAAAGCCTTTAAGCATAATGAAGAAGAATTTGGCTAAAATCTCTCAGCCGACCTTGGGGAAAATACTTAGGGTCATTCAAATATGCATATAATTAATATTCCAATCCAGGACAAAAATTGAATAGTGAGGTCATTAGCATTGAGTCTGCCATAGAATAAAAGTAAGCCAATGGCTTTATGAGTAGAATACTGATAAAAAGTCACAAATCAAAGACGTTCACCGTAAAGGTTCTGAAGAGACATTTCCTCACCCTGAACCAATTCCCCTCATAAGTGTGGAGCCTGGAGGCAAATTAAATTGATGATGCATAGTTTAACTATTTGAATGGTAAAACTGACTTTCCAAATGGGCTGCACATAAAAGGATGAGGTGTATGGGAAGGTCAGAGAAGGAGGAAGAGAACTGAAGGTCATCAACATTTTCTTCATGACCAGTCGTTGGAAGTCTATAAAACACATGTACATAAAGCACACAGAGTTCTCATTTTATTCATGTCAACGAGTCACTTTTTGGTTACATTAAATGATGCACCAGATGTGGAGTGATTTTTTTTATAGTATCACGTGTAGGCCAAAGCAATCATATCACTAGCATTTGTACAACCTTTCCCCGTCTCGGTCAAACTTCTATCCATCCCTTCAAATTTACATTTATCTATCCAGACTGAAAGTGCACTAAAATTGAAATGTGACCTTAAGGTAAAAATACTTTGGGTCATTATATTGTGCATGTAATAATTATATATATATATATATATATATATATATATATATATATATATATATATATATGCATTTTAACAAAAATTGATGAAAGTCCAATTTATTCAGCTTCTCTTTACTTGGAGGTGACCTGGGAGTTGTAATTTTCTGTAGACCTTGATTTTTAGGGGAAATATTACTCATTTTGCATATACAGTGAAAATAAGTATTTGACACATCAGCATTTTTATCAGTAAGGGGATTTCTAAGTGGGCTATTGACACAAAAATTCCACCAGATGTAGCCATCAAGCCAAATATTTAACTCATACAAAGAAATCAGAACATTTAAGTATACAAGTTGAGTCATAATAAATAAAGTGAAATGACACAGGGAAAAAGTATTGAACACATGAAGAAAACAAGGTGCAAAATGGCATAGAAAGCCGGGAGATCACCTGAAATCTGTCAGTATTGAGAGAGAAACCCTGCCCATCAGTACTAATTGATATCAGCTGCTTTAGTCCTAATTGATGGCCTATAAAGGCTTCTCATTACCCAGGAGGCACACAGGAAAGACTTCATGATGGGTAAAAGCAAAGAACTCTTTCAAGATCTTTGTAATCTTATCGTTGAAAAGCATTTTGATGGGAATGGTTATAGGCGCATTTCCAGAATGCTGAATGTTCCTGTGAGCACTGTGGGGGCCATTATCCAGAAATGGAAAGAGCATCAGTTCACCACAAACCGGCCACAATCAGGTGCTCCACGTAAGATCCCTGTCCGAGGAGTCCAAAGAGTAATCAGGAGAGTTCTCCAAGAGCCAAGAACCACTAGGGCAGAACTTCAGGAAGACCTTACATCAGCAGGTACTGTTGTTTCAAAGAAAACTATAAGCAATGCACTGAACCGCCATGGCATCCACGCACGCTCACCATGCAAGACTCCATTGCTGAACAAAAAGCATGTTGAGGCTCGGTTAAAGTTTGCGAAAGACCATTTGGAGAAGCCTGTGGATTATTGGGAGACTATAGTATGGTCAGATGAAAGCAAAATTGAACTTTTTGGCAGTCATTTTGTTTGGGAAGAAATGGCACTGCCCACCACCCCAAGAACACCATACCAACAGTTAAGTTTGGTGGTGGGAGCATCAAGGTTTGGGGCTGTTTTTCAGCAAGGGGTACTGGCAGACTTCATATTATTGAAGGCAGGATGAATGAAGAAATGTACCGGAACATTCTGGATAAAAATCTGCTGCGATCTACCAGAAAGCCGAAAATGAAAAGAGGGTGGACATTTCAGCAAGACAATGATCCCAAACACAAGGCCAAGGAAACAATGAAGTGGTTTCAAAGAAAGAAAATCAAGTTCCTTGAATGGCCCAGTCAATCACCTGACCTAAATCCCATAGAAAATCTATGTAGAGAACTGAAGATCAAAAGTTCATAAAAGAGGCCCAAGGAACCTTCAAGATTTAAAAACCATTTGTGTGGAAGAATGGGCCAGAATGACTCCTGAGCAATGCAGACGACTGGTCTCACCAAACAAGAGGCGTCTAGAAGCTGTAATCACCAACAAGGCTTTTAACAAAGTATTAAATAAGTGTGTTCAATACTTATTCCCTGTGTCATTTCACTTTATTTATTATGACTCAACTTGTATACTTAAATGTTCTGATTTCTTTGTACGAATTCAATATTTGGTTTGATGGCTACATCTGGTGGAAATTGTGTCAATAGCCCACTTAGAAATCCTTTTACTGATAAAACTGCTGATGTGTCAAATACTTATTTTCCCTGCTGTATATACACACATTTTATAAATGTAATAGTGAAGTCTAAGTTACAGCCATCAATATCACATATATAAGTGCCTAAGGAGTAGCTATGTTCTGTGGATACACAGCACTCCTCATTGCTCAGTTTGAGATGGATTTCCATCCTCTGAAACAGCTTCCTCTTTGCTCCACACTGAGTAGCTTTAAGCAACATGTGGAGAAGGTAATGCAGCAGAGTGTGCAGTTTCATGGCTTATTAAAGACGCCTGCACCAAATGAAATGAAAAAGCGTTTTTTTTTTTCTTTTCTCTGAGAAATGGTGTAAGGAGCTGCTATTGCATGGTGGGAGAGCACATTATAGGTATGGACTGGCTGCTTGAAAAAAAAAAAAAAAACCTACACTGCAGGACAGACAGTATAAAGATGTGTAGCTATCCTTTTCTGGTTATTATTTACTTTCCAAATCAATTTTCTTTGAAGTACAGTGCCACAAACCAAATATGCATGAAATAGGCTTCTAATCTGATAATGGATGTTTCTGATAATGAGTTTGGAAGAGATACCGCAACCTATTGGAAGAAAGAGCCGGTCAATAGAGAAATTTATCTCCCATTAAGTATCTGCCCTTTTAGTTTCACTTACGCCCACAACAAACACACAAGTCATACCGCGAAATGCAATTGCCAGGAAACAAACCTCTGGGATGGATCTGTCAATTTGCATTCATTTCTTCCTCGCCAGCTGAATCTCTCTGTGAGTCAGCTAAATATTTCCTCTCTTTATTGCTCATAATGTCGTGGTGCTTGGATTACTCATCACCGACAAGATGGCATTAGGCTGGAGTTTCGTGGACCTCACCTCTGTTGATTTCCCCTGAGGCCGCTGTTGAACTTTAATGACTGAACGGGAAAGAGCTCGAAGGGATTTTAAAGCTGACCCATTCGGGAGGCTTTTAACGAGGCAGAGAGACAAACGTCAAGCTTGCGAGAATGCTTTTGACTAGGCTAAGTAATTCTTAATGAACTCTTTTGCCTGATGACTCCTTAAAAAACGAAAGTAAAACTGAAAGAGAGAGCAAAAAAGGTTAATCGGCTAAGCAATAATGACTTCCTCCCCAGGTGAGCGTGCCGGGCTTCGAGCTTAAGCGCTTTGTTAGCTAAAGATAACACTAGCCGACACGTATTATGTCGGTGGTTGAGTTCTCTCGTGTCAGAGTGCTAAATCAAACAGAAATTAGTAATTCACATGGATGAGGCAAGGGACTCGGATATCAAAGATCCGTCTAATTAAATAACTCAAGACATCATCGCTTCCATCATTATGCCACTTTTTTTGTCTTGTAAAAGGATGTGCTGATGTGCCCTTCCACTGGAATAAACTCAAGGTGAAATGGTCACCATAATTTGATTAGGTTCCTTCTTCTGTCATCACTGCTGTCAATTCAATTCCACTTTGCTCGGCCGTGCCCGGATTCCCCGGCGCTGACGAGACCGGAATCTCAATATTGTTTCTTGCTAATGGCTTTGCTATTAACCGCATGTTCGCATGCTACATCAAAAGCTTTGTCAGCTTTCGTGGAGACTGAAGGCCAAGTGGAATACTGCAGTGCCATCCAGATCGAATTAAGACAACACACTCCTTTAGCCTCGTAGAGTTTTACTTTAATGAGTTCTTGTTGTCAATTGCAGGTCTCCTTGATTCAATTACTCGGGAAATGTATGTAACAGTCACATGCTGCAACTGTATGGGGTAAATCACCGTGGCATACCGTAAGCAATCAAGCTTCTTTAGACAAGAAGCTTTTGAGCAGCGATGTGGTTGTAATGCATTATTTATCATATAGTAATGTTTGGTAATGTTAACATTAACATTGTTCTACACCGGGCCTGTCCCAGTACCCACACTTGCGGTTTTGGCCACTTGATAGCGCATGTACGCGACAAGAAGTAAGTGTGCAGGATTGTCCCGGGTTGGAAAAAATGCCTCAGTGCAGTAGCCTACACACAGTAGCCACACATTGTCTTTATCTGTCACACTATCTATCTAAACACATCCTATCATTCATCACGTTTAGTAACGTATTTCGCGACATGTCTACATTCCAGTGTAGGTTAAAGGTAGGGTGATTTGTTTTATAAACACTTTTTGTTACACTGGTTAAAACTCTCTTCACATCCTGATAGCAATCAATAATAGAAGTGGTCTAAATATTAAAACATGCACATATGTCTTCTGTGGAAGTCACTGGACCAAAAAAAATGTTCGTCCAATCATTGCGTTAAGACTGAAATGTCCTACCTGCTTTTCAACAATATTTATTCGTCCATGCACCGTGTTTGCGCAGACATCACACATGATCAGCGCGTTGGTGGTACAAGTAAGTTGTTTACGTTCGTTATTATTGTAAAGTTATGTGCTTTGAGACATGAGGTAATTTAATGCCGTCTCTCGTCTCGTGCCGCTTTGCAGACTCTGCTGTGTGCGTTGCATTCATGTGTTTTGAAGCACTATGATTTCAACGCTACCTTGCTATTGCTAGCCTGTCTGAAATTGCCTACCCTACCTTTAAAGTAATCAGATGTTGCACATAATTTCACGAGTTCACACTTACAAATAATCAGATAGAGTAATTAGTATGCATACTTGGCGTGCTTTCCGAGGAGAGGGCTCCGAGCTCAGTATTTGGCCCGAGCCTAGAGTACTCCCCCCGTATTCTGGTTTAGGAAGTAACCAGGCAAGTGCGAGGAGACGGGGTGGTGGAGGGATGCTGAAACTGTCCAAAAGCATAGGTGAGTCGACTGCGTCAATATATATAGGTCTCTGCTCATGCTGATTGGGTAGACATGTTGATTGCTGATTAATGACAGCTGATTGGAGTGACGTGATGATTAGTTAGATCATTTGAATGTGTTCCTCCGAACTTAGTTAATAAAACATAATTGGTGCTGAGGCTGCAGAGATGTAGGCCTATTTTATAAAACGTTTGAAAATGAAGCACCACAATCATGTACTGGTTACAAGTGTGTCCCATTGAGTAAACAAAAGTCTTAAAATCTTGTGGTCTTCACACCCACTTGAACACGTCGGCCAAACCCGGAAATAAGTAGTCAAGTTCAAAGACTGCAAGTGTGGGTGTTTATATAGTCTTTAAGTTTAAATAGCCTATACCAGTGTTTCCCAACCCTGTTCCTGGAGGCACACCAACAGTCCACATTTTGGATGTCTCCCTCATCTGACCCCTTTATTTTCTATCTTGGAGTTTCTGCTGATGAGCTGATGAGTTGTTTCAGGTGTGTTTGATTAGGAAGAGTTGCAAAATGTGTTGTGTTGGTGTGCCTCCAGGAGCTGGGTTGGGAAACGCTGGCCTATACAGCTAAAATAAAATGAACCTAAACTAAATATGTTTATAATATAAAGCAGTCTTGTCTCTTCGGAAAATTCGGACCAAACCACTTAAGTTATATGGATTTATTTTACGATCTCTTTATGAAGCATAAAAGTGGTAGTTGCGTAGTTGTCAGTGGAGGGGTAGAAATCTCTTGGATGTGTTTCGAAGATGAACGAAAGTCGGCAAGAGGGTGAGTAAATTATGACAGTATTTTCAATTTTTGGATATCTTTAATGCATCTTTGCATAATCAAAGTATTAATTCAGCAGTATTAAGTGATGACCCCAAACTTTTGAAACTTTTTGAATCATCATAGGCCTATTTCATAGGTTTGCAACCATCGGCTGCTGATCACATTACTAAACATGCAAATCCATTGTTGTAAACATCACCGCCAGTGCAAACTGCACCTGTTTATATTCATCACAGAGAAATTTGACTTTCACACCCGTAAACTGATTCGTTGTGCTGCGTTACTGTTCTTTGGAAACGTTATTGGCAGGATGTAATACGAGCAGCGATCTGTACCTTCAGCACAGAGCTTAATACCGCCTGTAAATCATATAATCCACACCATGCATTACAAAACACATCTGTCTTTTCTTTAGCTTTCTTCTTTTTCATTGCTGCATTTCCCTAATGCTTCTATCCAGTGCGACGGACAGTCCGTGTCTCGACCGCTTTATGCTTCCTCTGCTTGCCTTGGGGAGAGTCAGCGGAGGGGGCGATCTTAACCACACCAGATGCTTAGCTGCCGGTTTGGGTGCAATCCATCTGTCCAAGAGCCCAAGCTTGTCTGAAAATATTAATGCAGGTAGGCCTTTTTCTTACATCCAAAAGGGGAGGAGGGAGAAGATAAAGCGGGGAGTCTGTGATTTGTTCGCCGCACATAATTATTGTGGATGGTTGCAGATGCTCCTGCTCTGTAAACATAAATGTACGTTGGCCTACACCAGATTGTTTGCTTCCAGTTAGGACAACAGTGTTGACAGATATTAGCGTCTGGAGAGCGCTGTGTGCTTTGATTCTCAATGGCTTTGCCAGAAGATGGTTTGCTTCATGGATGAGTGAGCAAGATTTCCAACAAAGTCAGCGCTTTGAGGGATGTAAGGATGTCAATTTCACACCACCAAAGTTGCATTTCATCTCATAGCACAGGTATTTCAGACCAGGTAAAAACAACTTGAGATTCTCTTGGCCGAGTAAAACAGACTAGCATGACAGGGCCGTTCTAAATTTGATAATTGATCTGGAAATTATGCCGAATCTTAAATATTCATTTTGCTTTTAAGTCTTTTCAAATAGACGTTTTCTTTATTACCTGTGCTTCAATTAGATTTTGAATCCCAGAAACGGACTAAAATGTCAGTTGGAGAACAGTGTATGCTTTTTTAAAAGTTATCATTTAAGAAGTCGAGGGCAAGAGAGGGAAATAGCCCCACAGGGATAAAATATCATTCTCCAAGATCCCGATTTGTGATGCAACAACTGAGCAATACAGAAGCTTTAATGTGAGAAGGGAACGGTGAGTCAAGCATATGTTTTAGTGGAATTATATGCAGAATTCAAATGTGTTTCATTTGTCATTTTATTATAGGGACAGCCAAAAATGGCTTGCACTGAAGGATCATTGTTCGTGTACCAAAGGGTACAGCAGTACCAAAAAAAAAAAAAGTAAAACGGTATGATATCAACACGGTTGATGATATTACCATTTTGCCCGTTTTAGTGCAGGACGGCAGTTTTTCTCAGTTATGGGATATAATGTCTATGTTCTGGAATATTTGGATAACACAGTTTAAAATGCAGTTGGACAGTAAATCAAATTTTCTTTTTCCCATATGGAAAACATTCCTTCCTTAAAGGATTTGTTCACTTCTTAATTAAAATTTCCTGATAATTTACTTACCCCACTGAATTCCATAGAGAAAAACCCTGGAATGTTTTCCTGAAAAACCTTAATTTCTTTTCGACTGAAGAAAGAAAGAGTAAATTATCAGGACAATTATCAGGAAATTTCAGAAGTGAACTAATCCTTTAAACTTACATAGATTACTATTTTATTTTTCTTAAGGTCCATCTGTAGTCAATATTTTTATACCTTAAAACTCATATTTTATCACCAAAATGACATTTAAATGTTTTTTCCTTGAAAATTCGTTTAGCTTGAATGCAACTCTACACCCTTGCCTCATTTAGTATATGCGGTCCTATGAATATGCAAATTAGCCCCACCTCCACCCACTCACACCAGTTCAGAGATCCACTGGTTGATGACCCCACGTTAACGTGATTGGTTACAAGGTAGTTAGTGACACCAGCGATTTCAAACAGTGTTTTTGAGACTGGCTTTGGTTCACTGCAGTAAATACTCAGCGACGGCGTTGACTGATAAATTTGCACATAATTTGCACTAAAAACACCACATAGACATATCACCAACATTAAAAGCTGAATTTTCACTACAGGGGGACTTTGGAGCACTTATTGTTCAGATTCCACCTAAAAGATGGTCCCAAAGTCCGTACCATCAGAAAATAAGAGGAAAATGCATTTATGTCACTGCAGCCCTGTTACGCCACTGCTTTAAAACAGGCATACGTTTGAACCTTGAGAGTTCACTTTGACAGAGATGTGCGTTCGCATTTGAAATTCAGAGAGGACACCAGCAGCCATGCAGGCAAATGCCAGGGGTTTTAGATCATGTTTTACTGATGTACTGCATAACGATTTTGATTCAGAAATTCTGGACTGAATCTAAAAAATGATGCGTGCACATTATTTCAGAGCTTTTTCGGAGGCAATGGAATTTGTCCATAATTAGGTGCTTAATTTACCTTGAATTTGTGATGGTGAAAATTTGAACATGGCAGCTGTCCATATCCTTGCGAGTGTTCAGATACACTTGTGACAGAAATGGAGAGAGAGAGAAATGACATGGGAGGTATAGTGATGGAGTGGTGTCTCGCTGACACATACACACAGCCTGCTTTTTCTGCAAGAATGCCTGCAAATCTGTTTATTTCTGCCGCTTGGGTTTATTTCAGTCTTTCCCCCCTGCCATTTCTGAAATACCAAGTCAAATGTATAGCCTTTTTTACTATCTCACCATAGCAATCAATCTTTTTGACACTATAGACAAGTAAAAGAAAGAAACCGTTCATGATTGACACTAAGATATGCAGTTCCATACTATACCATTTGTATGAAATCTGAGAAATTATTCAAAAAAACATACACACGCACACAAATAAAACCAACATTGTGATTTATGGATTTGAGTCAGACCTGTTGTATTTCTGTTTCAAGGAGAACTATATGTTGACTTGACCTTTGCCTCTCGCTAATAGTCCTTCCAATGTGATGTGAAGTTCTGGGTTTTTCAATCTTTCTCTTCAGTGACAGACAAGGACATGGCAAGCTAGACACATTTTTAAATCAATCAAACTATACACAAACTATCAAAAATACAGGAGAAATGATTTTTTTTTTTGTGCATTATTTATATAGAGCCTATCTATTTGTCTGTCTGCATGTAAAGCCTAACCTTCAAAATTCAAGACATTTTTAACTTTTTAACTTTAAAAAGTTTTTGCTTTGTCAGACTTTTTTTCTATACATATTATGCTCAACATTTGAAAATAAATGAACTACTGATCTGTTAAACATCATACAGTGGTTTGTCAATTACGAACGCATTATGTTGATGAGAAATAAACAGTTATGGAAATGTAGAAATTAAAGTTCAATCTCCTCGCGAAGATCCAGAAAAAGTACGTCGGCGCCTCAGTGACAGAAGCTGTCTAATACTGTCACATTAATAAAAGATGAAACACTTTAACTGTACTAAAGATTGTAAATCTACACAAAAATAGTCTACTTTTTAATGCAAAAAAAAAAAACATAATACAGCGTCATGCTATTGTCAAATCACTTTTGTTGTCTTGCAAAAACTCAAGTCCATTTGTTCAAATCCTCCCCTGAAGCTTTTTCTGGGTTGTAGGTTTGCCAAAAAGAAAAAAGAATCCAATGGATTTCTGTTCCACACCAGCTCAAGATTGTTTATCTGAGGAGTGAAGGACACTCATGAAGACAGCATGTCAATTTTCAGATCAATTGTTAGCTCTTACCCTCCAGTCCTGGCATTGCATTTACATAGTAATGGCATTTGGACTTTCATCTGAAAACCTCAGGTCTCCACACTAATACTTTACAAGGGAAAGAAGGATAGAGTGCTCTCAACATTAATTTCAGTAATACTAAACTGCTAAAATAGCAGCAAATGATTTTTGGAGTTTGCAGGTAAATATTGTCTGTACAGACGGCACTCCTGCTCATGAGATATTGCTTACAATTAACGTTTGTGTAAAATATGGAAGTGGTTTGAGCCTATGCTGTTCTAATGAATAAATAATAATTTTTTTTTTTAAAAATCCCCTTGTCCCCTTCATGCACTTTCATAGTTTACCACTTTAATGACTTTTTCAGTTATGCATTTAATTTTTGCTCATTTTGTTTTCCAAAGTTAAGTATTAGTGTGAAGTCTAACAAAATGTGTACATTTTATAGAAATAAATTCTGAAAATTTGTCAGTTCATTTAAGATCATTATTGTTAAAACTAGTTTCGGACATTATAGAAAAGTACTGCCAAGTTGTCAAACCACATTAAAAAGTTATTGATTTACGTTGGGTTTTTTTTTTTAAATGCTTGTTATTAATATTTAGTTTAATGTGAACGATTTATATATATAAATCCTTCACATTACACTAAATATTAATAACAAGCATATGTATATATATATATACATATACATATATAATATACATATATATATATATATATATATATATATATATATATATATATATATTATTATTATTATTATTATTATTTATTTATTTATTTTTTCTTATATATTTTTCTTATAGTTTATCAGTTATCAGTTTTAAAATCCTATTGATGTCATCCTGGAAAAATTCATCTTTTTATGAGAATTTGTAATTGTTGTTATTGCTGAAAAAGGAGAAAATAGAATTAAAAAGCTGTTGTAAACCAGAGAGTCCGCATTTTTTTTTAAGAACGACCACTTCAGCAACATTTAATAAAAAGATAGACTTGCAGTGAAGGAGGAGACAGCCCAAACATACAGACCATAATATACTTTTCAGCTGCATGCTAAAAACAGTCAAAACACCCTAGCAACCACATTACCCTGGCAACCACCTAACACACCCAGAAAGCAGTTAGTGAGTGTTTACTTATTTTCTTCATTCAAAGTCAGGCCACAGTGTGAAGGCAGGACTGCTTTCTGATGCTTTACACTGGGGAAAAGACGCCTGACTACTGAAAGAGGATATGATCATGACTGTGTGCAAGGGGTGGTCATGTTATACACAAATATGCCCCAACTACACATGTAGAATGTCAAACAAAGACACTCTTGAGCTCTTGGCTGGATTAAATAGCTTTTATTTGAGTCTTTGAAAATGATATACAGGTGTTAATTCTCCAATCTTGGTACAGTTCCCTCATTTAACCTGCCAAAAGGACCACGGAGTTGAAAATGAACACATAAGGCTTCCATGCAGGCTTGACTGGGCCATCTGTTTGATCCTCCCAGTGCAAAAACCCAGAACTGCCTCTAAGTGCTAATTCTGAGCTAGAATTAAACTCAGCGTCCGGGGTGGAATGGCACATCGAGGAGGAAGGAAGCCAGTGACTGAAAAACAATTAATTACTAAAACAAGAAGAACCAAAAAAATCACCAGGCCCTCAGTCACAGATGGTTTAGGAGTCTGTCAGTCAAGTTTTCAAGCGGATCCAAGGACTGTCCCGCAGGACCTGAAGTCGTCCGCCAAATCAGCCCATCAAAGCTGGCATCTTAGATGGTACGGCAAGCCTCATTTACCCCCCTTCCATCAGTAGCACATGGCCATGGTCAAAACGACTGTCGCAAGCTGGCAGATCTCAGGTGATAAGCGGAATCTGCTGGGCTAATTCCCAGCACAGACGAAGAGAAAAACAAATGTTGAATGAGTGAAAGATTGAAAAGATGGAGAGAACTGAAAAACTGCTATTTATCTGAATTATGAGTCCTCTCGTAATAAGACTGAGCAATGCACTTTAAAGTCAAATGTAGTATGTTTAAGTGACAAAAATGTAAGCTGAGACATTATTTGATGGATTGGGAAATGATAGATTTGGGGCTGTTTCTCATACAAAGCAATTATAATTTTCTTTATCGATGTGATTGAAAAGTTTGCAGTCTATGAAATGTTTAATGTTTCTGAAAGGAGTCTCATGCTCGTCCTTAAGAAATCATTCTAATATGCTGATTTGCTGCTCAAGAAACATTTCTTATCAATGTTGGAAACAGTTCTGTTGCTTAATATTTTGATAATTATTTTTTCTGAATTCTTTGCTAAATAGAGAGTTCAAAAGAACTGCATTTATTTAAATAATAATAAAAACAAAATGTAGATATATTTTTTTTAACATTGTAAAATTCTTTAAGAATTATTTTAAAATAATTTAAAATAATAATTTTAATAAAATTATTTAGTAAATTCTTTCATTTAAATGCATACATGTTTGGACAGTAGTATATATTTGGACTTTTTTTCTCCAGTAGCTGCAAGCTTCTATTTGTATGATATTGTTATATCCCAATAAACATTGCTAAAATGTTTCTGTTCATATAATTCAGCACTGGATATTTGTTGTAGCTCAAACAGTAAAGCATGGCAACAGCAACGCCAAGGTCATGGGTTCGATTTCCCAGGAAACGTATGAAATGATAATACATTGACTGCAGCGTAAGTTTCTTATTTTTATATTTACCTAAAAGTGCCTGTTTTAGGATATGTTACTTTTATCTTTTTATATAAGAAACAAAACAGGCTGGTGGTTTATTTGTCTCACAGGGTCATATAATAATGAATTCTTACATTTAATTTGCGTTGTTTGCAAGAAATCTGAAACATATTGACTCGCTTGTAACTTGAACATTTCCTTGTGAGGAAAATGTTCCTTTCCAAGAGTACTTTCATAGAAGTTGACATTTTGTGTTCTTTTTTTTCAGCCAGATATAATGTGTTTGCTCTACTCCGAGCGGACTGTTGTTGAATTTTGTAAGCCGTGTGAGGTGTCACCTTGGATCACCTTCAAATGAGATGACTGGCCTAATCGATCTCTTTCACGCTCTCTGACGAATCAATAGTTTTCTCTCTAGACTACTAAGGCGCACAGTTCAGAGTAGCGGGAAAGATTAAGTGTTGCCTTTTCTTTTTTTCTGTTTGTTTTGACTGCTGGTCGGGAAGAAATAGTTGAGGTGGCAGGAAATTCAGATGCTCTCAGATAATGCCTTGTGTTCCATCAAAAAGCGGAAGAGAGAAAGACATATGGCTTGAAAAGAAACAAATCACTTTCCTGATAAGGTACAACTCGCTTCTTTTATTATTTTCCGTATACAGAGAAGCCAGTCTGGCAGACGGTGCCAAAATAATTAGTTAAAAATACCTCTAATTCAACACTACAACTGTGAGTACAAGATGAACGTGCTATGCAGTAAATTTGAACTCTGTACCATTAAACAAAACAGTTGTGTTGTAATTTAAGGCAGTATTACTACAACATGAGATGGCAGATTTTGAGAAATACTGTTGGCTATGTGCAAGTTAAGTGAATATGGTTAAAGGCACAATATGTCATTTTTCGCTGCTAGAGGTCGCTAATTCAAAACAAAGGCGGAGCTTTAGGAATGAGCGTGGAATCATGGGCGTTGTCTTCTTCAGCTTCATAGGAATCTGATGGACTCGGGCAGAAATCATGTTCATGGATCATAAAGTTTTACTAACGTTACTGTGGTATGAAGCAGGACGGGTCGAGAGCTGTGGGAGTGGAATGAGGCAGCTGGAGCGAATGATAATGATTGACACCTGCGATGCACATCGATCTCGAGTTCAGCGGAGCTTTTATTATGCTTTTGCTGCAGTTGGCCGCCTCTTTTCCTTGCGTATGTGGGGTAACAGCACCGTTTTATCAATCATACTAAATACATTTGAGTGTGTTGAAAGTTATATTATAATGCTACACTTTGCTTTTGCTTGGTGGCTGCTATGAGAGACTTGTTGCACTTTGAAATCGAAATTAACAATCAATTGTTAATCGAAATCGAATGTAGCGTGCATATGATGTCATTGACAGGCGATGCGAGGAAAAAAAAGTCAGATTTTTCTGGATTTAAACATTGTTGGATAATGTAAGTACACAAGTCAACAAAATATATAAAATTTTTCTAGTGGTTTTTGGATATTTTAATAAAAATATATTGCATATTGTGCCTTTAGGCTAAACTGCCCCTATTTTGCTATTTTAAACATTCCTAATATTGTTTTTCAGGTCTCTATAATAGGATTACATGTCAAAAACACCTGAATTTCTCATAATATACATGTTCAGCATCAAATCTTTTCTCACAGTGTCTGAAAGTGTTCCATAAATGATCCAGTCTCTCTAAAACCGTCCGTTCGGAGAGCCCGCTCTGCTCTGATTGGTCAGATGACCCAGTCTGTTGCGATTGATCTACGGCTTACAGCATGTGTCAGAAATGAAACTCCCATTACCATATCGTAATTTTGGCTCCAGAGTTTCCTCAGCACTTGATACACAGTGATATGAACAGTAAGGGTTTTACTGTATCAATTCCAGTGCGAATTCGCAATGCAGAAGGCAGTGTCGACATGTTGACAACACGTCATGTTGCTTCTCGTGCACTTTGATCTTTAAAACTTTGCAGACCTTTTGAAATCACAAACTGCTATTACACACTGCATGAAAGGTAATATTCGAAAAAAGCAACATTAAACGTAGTTAAACGTTATGAAATATAACTATTGTTAATGTTTACTGAGGTTTGTGAAAGAAAGTGATATTTATGACACAGGAAAAAAAAATAACACTTAAAACAATATTTCCAAGCTATCTTTTTTGTTTGTTTGTTTCATGCTAGGAACACCCAGAGAAAAATCTGAAATATCACTTTTACACTAAATTGTCATAAAAAATATAATTTCTTCTTTTAAAGTTTCAGTTTTATCCAATTTATTTCTGTCCAATATATCACATATGATGGGGACATAAAAAACGTACTGCATATTAGGATTGACCCACATATTTCCCAAAGACTTTGATTTTCTCAGCCTTCCACAGTGGAGAAGTGAAGGAAGGGACCATAACATTCCAGCTGTCGTCTATTTGTCGGGACATAAAATGGTATCATTAGAAAGAACAGAGACAGGTGAATGCAAGACAAGATGCACAGCATACATCTGTGCTCATGTAAAACATGTCACAGTAATAAACATTGCACACGGCCAAAGTATTTTATTACTTACACCAGAACTGTCCACAAGAACATTATGTTCTCATAAAGTTGAAGTATGCTGATATTCTGTCCTCTAACCGCCCGTGAACTATGCAGGTAAAGATTTCACATGAGGTTCTGCGATCTTGATTGAACAAACGTTGCAACACTTTTCTCTCCCAAAGCCTGGTTTGTACTTGCAGCGTCCGCTTGGTTGAATGCAAAAAATTGTGTATGCCGCATCAACAACATTGCCTGGAAAGATGTGGGAAGAGCTCTAAACATCATATGCAAATATTTTTTACATTTCTGGAGGAAGTATATGAGCATTTCAGAGAGGCTTTTTAGCGTCTCTTTATCATCTGTTTCAATTTGCAGACACTATTTTTATGATCAAAATATCTAATAATTTGCTGGCTAAACTGTGCCCATGCTTGTATTTATTTTTAAATAAAGATATATAATTGACTACACATTCCTCTAATTTCTATAGCCTGTTAGTTATCCTGTTGTTAGCCAGTTCTATAACCCTCAGCCTTTTTTTATTGCCTTTTTTCTGTCATATGTTTTAGTAATCATAATGAATTTGGCATCATTCTAAAGCTTAAGCCCTCAAAATTCATATTGTGAAAAACGTTTTGAAATTGGACTGCGTTACCATGGAAATGCTTTAAAACTTTTTCGCGGGCTAAATTTTTTGTGATATCAAACTCAAATTGGCTAGACATATGGCTTTGATTTTCTAGCAATTTCCCAGTCTAAATTATTTTGTAGAATGTTTAATTTGTATAAAATAAAAATGTTTAGTTCATTAAATTTTCTTTTTCGAGAAACTGAATACTTTTAGCCTTTGAAGTGCTTTCACTTTTAATAATCTGCTGAGGGACATTTTGTTTTTAAGTCCAAACTTTGGTCTGTACCCAGAGCATTCATGTATGTATGTGTGTATATACTTATGAACGGATGGATGTATTGATGGATTGGAGGGAGGGAGGGAGGGAGGGATGAATGAATGAATAGATGCATCTATGGAGGGATTGTGTGTATGCATGCATGTATTTATTTATGGATGGATGAATGGATGGATTGGAGGGAGGGAGGGAGGGATGAAGGAATTGGATGGATTGATGGATGTATGAAAAGATTATGTGTATGCATGTATGGATGGATGGATTGAAGGGAGGGATAGACGGATGAAGGAATTGGATGGATGGATGGATAGATTGGATGGATGAATTGGATGGATGGATGAATGGAAGTTGGAATTGGATGGGCGAATTGGATGGATGGATGGATGGATGGAGGGAGGGAGAGAGGGACGGTTTGGATGGATGGTGAATAATGAAATGCAAACCATACATAGCCTACAAAATAATTGAATGACGAGTATTTTTGAAGTGCCACGATACCCGAATCTCCTTCAAAAAGTTGAGTCGTAACTTGTAAGCTGAGAGTTCTGAAACTCAATTTTAGCATTTAGTCATTTCTGTCTTCTATTACATTAAACTGTCATATTTGGTATGGGTTACATCCACAGGAGACTGGGAATTCACATTGTCATATTCACAAATAAATGTGTTTATGTATCAGATTTTTATCTGAAGTCTGCTGACAGCGGTGTCAGGATATTGTAGAGATAAAAAAGAATAAGTGTGATACATTTACTGGAGGCAAGGAAAACAACTTGATTATATTTGTAGCTAATGTAACTTACTGCATTACTAGATAATTAGTTCAGCAGTTAGAGTTTTGATTTACAAAAAGCCGATAAGCTCATAATCTCCTCTGTAACGTAGTGACATTCATGTTGTAGATTGAATGCCAGGCTCATGGAGTCTTTATTGCAGTGACATGTTCCTCTGTGGATCTCTGGCACTGGTGTCAGTGTTCTCAGATCTAATGAACAAAGACTCAAGATTTGTACGAAGCCAGTGGTGGCCTAATATGAAGATTCCTACTGATGCAAAAGTCCCATGTTTGATCCCAGGTAGCAGAGTCTAATGCATTGAGTTTCAGAAAGTTGTTTTAGATGATGAAAAAGTCTGAGATCACTCGTGGAAATCTTTCTTTTACATTTTTGTTATATGATTTAATACCGAATTTAAAAAAGTTTAATTGAAACATTTATATGGATTTCAGTATTTGGTTTGGTTTTGCTGTAATGGCAGCAGCATTGATGATAATGTTCTCCGGTGTAATTTGAGGTGATCCAAAGAGCATTGACAGTCTGTACAAAGGGTCACATGATCAATGTCAATAATTTAGCCTAACTTTATGTAAATTGGGTATTAATTATATTAGTGGCTGATTATTATTAATTATACATCATGACTTTTAATTTTACATATGTTTCTCTTCAAAAAAAGGAAAATTTATGGCTTTCACTGTTAAGAAGTAGGGGTAAATAAGATTTTTTAATGTTTTTAAAATAAGTTTCTTATGCTTACCAGGGCTGCATTTCTTTGTTCAAAAAAGCAGTAAAACTAGTAATTGTCACGTCTTCACCACATGGACTGTCACTTTGTTGTTGCTTTCTATCGGTCACATGTTCCTTTGTTTGAAGTTCCCGCCACAATCTGTTTCCATGGACACTCATCTAATCACCACAGCTGATCCCAATCACTTATCTCGTTATCCCCTGTGCTCTGTGTATTTAAGTTCAGTTCAGTTTGTGCCTCATTGTCTGGTATTGAATGTTTATGCTTTGGTTGTGTTCCCGTGTCTCTGTTGGATTATATAAAGTTTACCTGTTTATTATATTTACCTTCGTCTTCGTGCTTATCTACACAGCCAGCGTTACAGTAATATTATGTACTTGTGTTGAATTTTCAGTACATTATCAGTCTTGAAAACGGCTTCTTAACCTTGATGCATTTTTGGAGCCATTTTCGATCAATTTAAAGCGCCATTGCGGAATAAAAATATGAATTTCTTATAAAAAAAAAAACCCTTTTGAACGGTATGCTACAATTTTATTTAAATTCCAGTTCCAAATTGTAGAGTATAACTGTGGGAAAAAAAAAAGAAAAAAAGAAGGCTATCATTGACTTTATGCGCAGCGTGTTTGTGATGTTTTGGGTGTTATAATATGTCTGGAATGAAATGCTCCGACCTTTGGTGAGCAATGTATTATCTGAGCAAAACCTCTTATAGGCCATGACCTTATAGTATGTCAACAACATATTCCGACCTCACCTTCTGGGCTTTTCTCACTTATCCGAGGCACATGGCTGTGGAGATTATGGATTTACTTAACGATAGCTTTGCTTTGAGGGGTCATCGGGGGTATTTTCTGGGAATCAGAGGAGCACTTTCAGGTTTAGACCCCAATATGACCACCATGCATGCCTGTGATGGTACAACCTCCTTGGGGCCATGCATGCTGGCGTTATCTCTCTTCGGTCTGCCATTACTGAGAGGTAATTGTGTTTCTCTTCACTGAATCTGTGGGGGCCTGGTATACACCTGTTGTGAGGATTCTATAGCATTGATTTTTCACACTAGGCTGTAAAACCTGTCTGTCACTAACAGCGCAATCTTGATCTCCACGGGGAGGGACATCATTCCTGTGAAACTCTCTCTCGTGCGCGCACTCTCTGTAGAGGTTCAAACAACAGGTGGGTAGATGGTCTTCAATATGTGCCTCCTCCGAATCCATTTGCGGAGCCCTTAAAAACCTCTGACACACTTTGGAGAGTGTGTTGCCGTAGATACGGCTAACTTCGTTGATGAAAGTTTGTAACGACAGCAGCACCTTCCCGGTATGCGAACGGTGGGGTAAACGTTTCAAAAAACCAAACAGAAAGATGAATGCCTGACAATAAAAGCGAATAAGTTGTAAAAACGCTGTGAACTCTCTCTGTGTGTACGCAGATGGAATTGACACAGCTCTCACAATAAAACTTCATGCGGGAAACACAGATTAGCATCTGTACCGAGATGTTTACAGCGCTATTGTTGGGTCTTTCGCGCCGCTGCTCACTCGCTGCTCTCGAACAGCTCTGTGAAACCACTTCTGCTGCACTGCTTTTTTCCTGCCAGCGATTTTAATTTGTTGTTGCCAGTTACATATTCAAGAGGGATGAGCTAGCCTGCGAGTTCACGCCGTGTCCTCCAGGCAGAAAAAAAAAAAAAAAAATGGGCGGTAAAGAGGGAAATCACAGCTGTTGTCGACCTCAGTTCTTCTGTTCCAAAACCTAGCGGGTTGTCTTGCTTTCTAAAACAGCATAACGGCAATAAAACCTTGTAAGTGACTGATTTGGTATGCTTTACATAGGCATCATTCCAGTTGCACTTCTCACTCACAAGAGACTCAACTCACAATTGACAATGTTTGGCATTAGCATGCTGCTAATTATGCAGTCTTCTAATAACTTGGGTTCTCAGACACTTCGTCGGATCAGTGTGTTGCCACTGTCGGAGTCTGTTGGCGTCTGTCGGAGCTTGTTTTCCCTGATTGAACGTGCTGAATGTTTATTTAGAATGTCTGTGAAGTGACATGCTGTAATCTGGTGACTGTTGCTCTGCGTCTGTCTGAGCAGTGTGAACTGACCTTTAGACGCTATATTGAATTTAACACAGGATAGACATGTTAATGCCAATTTCTTAAAAAAAGAATATAGGTATATAAATATTGTAACGTGGAGTCAGCGGGTTGAAATCCAAGTGCAGCTTTATTTCAAGACGTAGTCAGACAGGCAATGGTCAACACAACAGCAAACAGTAGTAACAGGGGAAAGGCAAACTCGTAGTAAATATTCCAGGCTAAGGTCAAAAGGCAGGCAGATAAACAAGAAGACGAAGAAACAGGCAGGATCCGAAAACAGGCAAAACAAGACAGGGATAGCGCTCAGAAATGTTACAGGTTAACAAGACTTCAAAAATAACTTGGGCAAAAGGACAGACTTAAATAGGGAGCTAGATTGGTTTCAGCTGGACCATAATCAATATGAGGGTAAGGGACTTATGGGAGATGTAGTGTGGTGTATGGAGTCCATGATATGAGCGGGCGACCTCTGGTGGTAGGTGGATGGAGGACAACGGAACGGATTCATAACAAATATATATATATAAATATTGTTTTTATAGAGGTTTCCAATGCTGTCCCCTTCATTATTTACCCATTTTTTCTCAAGATGAAATGAATCAATATATAATTGAAATGTCTCTTAATTCATCGATTTTTTTTTTTTTTTTTTTTTTTTTTTTTCTTCTCGTTGTGCTTGTTAGAGTGTATTCTGGGACTAGCTTCAGTCTTAAAGATACATTCAGTTCTGTATAATTATGTTGCGTTGCCTACCTTTTGATAAAATATTTTAACATAGAAAAAATGACACACCACTTTGAAATGTAACTATTTTTAATGCTATCTAGGTAGGCAGCTTTCTAGGTTTTGAAATTTCTGTCTCTCCATTACATGTAAAGGAGACAGAAGCGTTTTGCACTAATGGCTATTATGTCAGGCTCTTCAGGACTTTGTTACTTTAAGTGCTCTGCTTCATCTGCTGCTGTTGAGTTCAGGCTTTGTTCTTTCTTTCTCTTTCTGCATCTATATGTATCTCACTTTGACTTGTAAGTGTGCATATATTTACATTATCATGTTTATTCATATGGTGAGGGAAACCCAGGGCATGACAGGAATCCCAAATGGCATCTTTAGCTCTATAGCTCACAGCAAAACATGTGATTTAAATAAGATCTCCATCGGGGTTTCCTTTGTAAAGCAAAAAAAAGAGGGATGGAGCCCATAGCTTGAACTGTTTGAAGCAGAGCGTTGAGTCACGAATGCAAATAACTTTTCAAGACATGCACAGAATCAATCAATCATCTGATCGATAGTGTATATATTTCATGCTTCACCTATGCACTACCATTCAAAAGTTTGGGGTCAGTCAGTAAATACTTTTGTTTGTCAAGAATGCATTAAATTGATCAAAAGTTACAGTAGACATTTGTAATGATACAAAAGATTTCCATTTCAAACAAATGCTGTTCTTTTGAACTTTCTATTCATCAAAGAATCCTGAAAAAAATGTATCGTGGTTTCCGCAAAACCATGAAGCTGTTCTCAACATTCATAATAATAATAAGAAAGGCTTTTTGACAAGCAAATCAGCATATTAGAATGATTTCTGAAGGATCATGTGACACTGAAGACTGCAGTAATGATGCTGAAAGCTTTGTCATACGAGGAATACATTTTTATATTTTAAAATATATTAAAATAGAAAACGGTTATTTCCCAATATTGCTGTTTTTACTGTATTTTAATAAATAAATGCAGCCTTGGCGAACATAAGAGACGTCTTTCAAAAATGTTTTTTCCTGACCTCAAACTTTTGAATGATGGCGCATGTATATTTTTGACTCCATTGTCCGAGCTAAAAGAGTATTGAGTTACTGACAGGCCGTGAGCAGATAAACTGCACAGAGGATCTGTATGTGTGAATAGAAACTTTCTCCGGTCTGAAGTGGGTGATTTATCGCACAGAATGACTGATACCTTTTGTGTACTGAAATCTTTTGATATTCGCTCTCCTGCTCTCAGCCATGCACTGCCGTGTCAATGTCAGACTAAAATATTAGTATGGCAACAATTACTCTCCTGCAAGTAACAAGAGTGTGACAAGAAACGAGAGAGAGAGAGAAATCTGGCCATAATTCTTAGTCTAATGCTTGCCCTTGCTTTGGACTTTAGGGCATGTCAGAATTCCCCAAATTGTTGTTCACTATATAGACAGCGCTGATGAAGCACTGGTGGAGGTCAGAAATTTGAGGCGGAGACAGAGAGAGAATGTTTCATGAAATAAATGCAGTCAAGGTGAGTGTAAATGATTCATTCAAAAACATCTTATCAACTGCAAACATTTGAATGCCAATGTGTCATCCTCATTATGTACATTCTTTGTCTTTATGTATTAATATTTGTGAATTTGTATTGTATTTTCACTAGAGTCTCACGCAATATTTTTTAAAGTTGTTGAATCCTAGGAAGGAATGTCACATTGGAGAATTTTATGTTGACTGTAAACATTAAAAAGGAAAAGTGCTGTAGATATCAAAAGATATTAAACATATAAAGGGTAAAAAGGAAAATAAAACTTATTTATATTTTTTATATATATATATATATATAATTATAATATAGAGCTTATTTATATATATATATATTTATAACATATTTATATATTACATATTACATATTTATATATTTATAACATATTTATATATTACATATTACATATTTATATATATATAACATATTTATATATTACATATTTATATATTATTTTTATATATATATATATATATATATATAATGTATATGTAACAATAAACAATATATATATATATATATATATATATATATATATATATATATATATATAAACAACATGCATTTAATTTATATTTTTCTATTAGAAATCTACAACATATATTACTAAATATTAAATGCATATTGTTTTGTACTTTTACTATTTTAATAATAATAAAGTTTTATTTATATAGCGCCTTTCCAGGGCTCAAGGACGCTTTACAGTGTACATTTAACAAGGACGGGACAACAATAGTAGCGTACAAGCTGTTGACAAACAAACAGTAAGGAACATTATATGGACATGGCAACACACAGCAGAATAGAGTCAAGTACAACCAAATACAATACAGATTTTACGAGACATAACACGGCATTCAGAAGTATTAAATAATTAATCATTCAATTAAGTCAGAGCCATAATATTCAGAGAATAAGTGAGCTTTTAGTAATGATTTTAAAGATTTTAAATTTAAGGCCCTGTTTACACCTGGTATTAAGATCTTTTTTGGTCGATCGGATCACAAGCAGATGCGGGAGACACATCCTCATTTACACCTGGTGTTTTAATCCATCTCTTTGTCCCTTTTTGACCACTTCTGTCCTGATTTGTTCGAGGGGAGGGTCTGTGGGTGGGTAAATATATGGACCAGAGATGATGGAAAAACACACAACAGCAGCAGCTTTTGTTTCGACTCTGACAGCCGTAAGACCGGCCGAACGCTGTGAGAGTGTGTTAGAAATCAGGAAGAGAACATTGTGCCTGGTATGTTTTTCATCTTCAAATGAAACGTGGGTCTCCAGCCAACAAAGTTTAAATCCCATCTGGCTAGCGCACTTCCAATAATGTTTACGCGTTAAAACAGCAGGCGGAGAGTAGGCAGTCTTTTGTGGCCACATGAACGACTACACTATGAAATCAATCCGGTCCAATGCGTTTTTCGACTGCCTCTGGAAGTGATCGAAAGTGGACAAGCTCACAACGCATTTTGCATCGTCCACTTGTGATCTGATCTTAATACCAGGTGTAAACATGCATAGTTTCTGCATGCATAGTCATGTGACACACATCTGACCAGTGGCCAGTTTCCCAGTCTATAACATTCTGAGATTCGCCAATAATTCTCTATGTCTGTGAAAGACTGCACAGGCATGTCAGGAGCCGTATATAATAGAGCTGTATAAAAATCAATGAACCTACTGTGTTTTTCTGTCCCTCGATCATTGGAATGTACCAGAGTCTCTCTGCACCCGCAGCAATTTGAGGGTCGACTGTGAATCCTTTGTGTGGCAAATAAACGGTGCAGTGGCCCATAATTAAACAAGTGTCTTCTCAGTTTTTACAGAGTGTCTGTGTACATTCACTCCCTCTGTTTTCAGTTTGCCATATTCACCCTCCACCAGGCCCGTCTTGTGGGGGCTGGTTTGAGCATTATAATCCCAGGCTGAAAATTGGCCCCACTCCGGTCCTGCCCTCGGCCAACACAAGACCCACTCAGGTCTGCGAGGTTTGTCAGTGCTGGCAGGATGATGGCTTCATTCACGAGGAGGTTTACAACGTGTGTGTCTCTCTCTCTCTCTCCTTGGAACAATCAATTAGCAGACACTTTGCAGTCATTCTCGAATCTGCGGGTGAAGCCAAGGTCACCGTGTCATTTCATGCATGTTGAATTTGAGCTATCGAGTTATTAATCACCTCAAATGATTCCTGATAGTAACCCCACTATTTAAATGAACACAAGGAGAAGGTGAAGTGGGACGCAAAAAGAAAAATGGGTGTTAGAGCGAGAATGGATGAGTTTTCCCATTTGCTAATGGAAAGCCATCTTACACACATTTAAGCATGAACAATCAATGATCAAATTCATTCGGGCTGTTTGAACTGCAAACCTCTTGATACTCAAAGTGAATTGATGGCGAAATGAAGAACAGATTAGATTTCAGACTTTGAGTCTGAAAAATGCTTATACAGTGAGAATTAAAGCTTTCAATGCACAGTTGAGAAAATGGTGAATGGATGAATGAATGGTGTTACAATCAGGAATCATTTGAGGTGATTATAACTCGATAGCTCAAATTCAACATGCATGAAATGACACTGTGACCTTGGCTTCGACTGAGAATGACTGCAAATGAATGAATGAATGAATGAATGAATCAACGAACGACCTAAACCTTTACAGAGGATAAGTGGTTTGGAGAGTGGATGATGGATACATACATAAATACATGCAGGGTTTAAAACTAGCTTTTTGCTTCACCTGCCAATGGCTTTACAGGCCACAACTATTTTTTACCAGCCATGAAACAAAAACAGGCAGTTAGGACACCAACATTTTGTAATAGCCTACATTTTTAAAGACAAGTTAACGGTCGGTAATGAAATTACAAGCAATAACACAAATAAATATAATACAACAAAGATACAAATTAAATAAACAGTGCATTTCAGGCAGGTCTAATAGTAGTTTTCAGGTACAGGAATTTAATAAAGTAGTCTAATCAAATATATAACACTGCATAGTCTTCATTTCCTTTTTAAAGTTCAAGAGCAGTAAGTGATTTTTTTTTTTTTTCCTTTTGTTTAAAAATGCAGACAACACAGCAGCAGGATTATTAGGATGCTATCACTAAAGAGCAAATGGACAATTTGAAGACATAACCGACTAACCGACATAACTAGTTACTAGTTTTGCTATGTTTACAGGTTACTCGCTGAGACTCGCTTTTTTTAAACACTTTTTTTTTTTATACATAATTTTGTGTGAATTGTGAACAGCCAAGACGCATGTAAGACATCATTTGGCATTTTGTTTTACACAGCATTTTATTTAAAGGCAGATAGACAGAAAGGCTGTTTTCTGTTTTGTAGTTAATGTTTTTATGTAACAGGTGGAATTTTGTTGGTGATTTGGTTTGCATTATTTTGCCCTATTCATCTTATTTTTGTATTTTTTTTACATAATTTTGTGTGAATTTGTCCATTCAAGCACAGGAAGGCATTAAAGGGAGCTCAACTAAGTATTTGCGCGCTGTCTGAGATGCAGCTTTCAGGGTGTGAAACATATTTCTCGTGTTCTAGTGCTTGAGTTTTTACATTGGGAAGGCTCACATTTTGGTGATGATGCAGAATTTGGTGAACACCAAATTTTTACTCTGATTTGGCACTTGGCAAGTGTTCATTTTAGGCCCTGCATACATATAAAGGAAGTTTTCAGAATGCACTTACCTGCCAAAACAACACTGTAAAAAATCCAACTTGCAAAAAGTTGTAATAACTATCATCTATTAGTTAACTGGACAATAAAACTAAAAAAAGTTGACTTAACAAGTGGAAATAAGTTGGTTCAAAACTGGTTTTGTTGTGTTGGCTCAGCAAAAATCTATGTAAAAGTCAGTTTAACTATATTTAATACATTTATTCAACCTAAATCAAGTTTCTTTCCATAAACTTAAAAAGTTTTTTTTTTTTTTGAACTCACCATTTTGGTGGATGGTGTGTCCTTTGCTTGGGCACTTCATTTATATTATTGTATTGTATTGAAATCACAGATCATATATTTGTATGCAACTGAACTTCACAATCCATATATATAATTATATATGTGAATAACATGACCATCTTAATTTATGCCAATTAATAATTATTTAAAAGTTAACGGTAGAACTTACAAACACACAAACAGCTGGAAACTTATGTGAGTTGGTTTATCAATCATCAATTTGTGACAATATTGTGTAATTGACTATACTTGAGTCACACAGACTTCAACATTCAGCATGCTAAACACAACGATGGTGTCACAGCGCGGTAGGGACAGAACAGGCAAGACAGGTTTCTCGCTTCTTTTAATGAATACACAGGATACAGGAATACACGGAAAAACACACGCATGTAACGTTAACGCTCGACAACACTGGACTGAAACAGAGGGAATTTATACAGAGCACACAAGAGGATAATTGAAGGGGAACAGGTGATGACAACACTGATTGACGAGCACAGGTGAAGACAATGAACTAATGATGACACGGAATCAAAACAGAACCACATGGCAAAACTGACAGGACAATAACAAAAGAACACGTGACAGATGACAGGACAGGGGAACAGGATAAACAAATGAACAGATGGACATGGACACACTTATGACAGATGGTAACAATTAAATTACAGTGTACCAATTTCCAATAGTATTTTTTCGTTCACTCAACTTCAGACACTGAGTTCTACAGACCAAAAAAGTTGAATTGGCTCAACTTAAAAAGGCTTGTTAAAAAACAGTTGCACCTCTCTGCAAAACTAACAATCTTAAGTTAACCCAATTAAATATTTTTTGTATGACTGACAACTTAATTTCAGTCAGTATAACTGTTTTTTACAAAAGTTGAGTAAATTCAAAAAAGCTGTGCAGCGAGTTGCCTTGAAATTTTAAGTTAAGTCAAATTTTTATTTTTTACAATGAACTAACCTTGCTAACCAACCTCACACAGGCCTTCTGGCTTGGATTGACCATATGAAAAAAATGTCATCGTTCATCCCAACTATAAAAGGTTAATTATAACTTTTCTTATGGAATCATTAGACAACGCTTGGATTTCAGTAGATGATTTGTTTGAAATGCAATCATGAATTTCCCAAGCTCTCCAGATCTTGTCTGTTTATGCAAAATGTCATTCATTTCAGACTGAGAGTCCTGTGAGACTTCGGGTTTTATAACTATCGTGAAACATTTTCCATTTAAAGTGTTCAAAGCGCTCTTAGTTATGTTTTTTGATAGGTGCCATATTGTGCAAGCTAATTGTTAGCCAACAATATGGCTTGTGGAGTGACTGGATGGATTGTAATATTTGCAATGTGTTTAAGTGTGGTTTTGAAAGGCACTTGTAAACAGGGACCAGTCACGACACATTTGGCTGTTTGAAGCAGCATTCAGCTGGTATGGCTATGAATTTATTTGCATGCACCTTTGCACATATCACACAATTAGCAGTTTTATTTAAATGAATTATAGGCAGATAAAGACAGAAAGCGTGTATCTGTTTTGTAGTTAGTTTGTTTTTATGTAACAGATGGCGTTTTGTTGGTTTGCATTATTCTGCCCTATCATCTAGCTATTCATGTGGGTCTCATAAATTGGCATCTCTTTCCAGTGCTATGGTTTTCTGACAGGCATTTTTCTTATATGACCATCAGCAGTAGAGGACATTTTACAATTTACCGTATGAGGATTAAAAAAAATGCAATTGCATTATTGAATCCAAGTTCAGAAAACAACTCGTTTGTAATTTTGTCACATTGTAATAGTGCAAAAAAGGACCAACTCTGCAGAATCAAATCAACGCCCACTTCTACATCATCGCATGTTTGGCTCCGCCTACTGGCATGAGATGGAGCTTTCTCTATTAGTGACCATTCAAAATAACATTTTTATTGTCATCATATTATAGTATTGTTTTAGTAGTGTCATTCACGGGTGCTTAAAGAATATGCTTATATGTGATTTATTGTGCTACAGTGGACTTGATTGGCACTTCTTGTATGGGCATCATGTGCTTGGCAGTAAGTGCAATAATTATCATGCTAATCCAGAAAACAGGTTGTGGCTCTTCATGGTCATCACACCTTCACAAGCACAAATGCCATCATTTCTGTATGTCCATAATTACAATCCAGCAGTTGTGCTCTGCCATTGTGCTGTAATTGGTTTGAAACGGGCGTCGTTGCTCCGCTCTCGCTCTCAGGTCGCCCACCGCGTTGCCGTGATGGGCAGCGTTAGCCTTGGGAGGCTGGAGGGAAACAAGCTAATGTAATGTAATTTAGACCTGCTTGTCAGTCCCGGCGACACCTACATCCATCAATGTCAACCAACGACATGTCAATACTGGCCTCAAGGTTTGGCTGCATAACAAACCGCAAACTTTAACGTCTCACTTAGGTGTTTCCAGACATTTTGGGAGAGAGGGGTGAAGTGACTTAAGGGGAAGTGACAAGGTAACACTCCCTCTGAAACCTCTGTAATGCACTACTAAAGATCAGGACCGTGTGGTTCACTTTTGTGTGTGTGTGTCTGTAAAATGGATATAGTTCCTATTATTTCTGATTGCATGAGCCGTGTTTGAATGCGATCATCTGTATTCTGATGCATCAAATCATTGGAGGCAGGGATGGTTGTAGGTTGTGATGGGCATCCTCAAGTCAAGTCACCTTTATTTATACAGCGCTTTTTACAATGCAAATTGTGGCAAAGCAGCTTTACATTAATAATTGGCAAATAATTTTGGCTGCACAGCAGCTCCCAAAGAAAATGATGTCATTGTCCAGCTTATTCTATGTATTATTGATTCATTCCGTTGCAAAGATCAATAGTTATTAGTCTAGTTAATTTATGTATATCAGCACTGGAGAAAACAGTGACGTAATCGTCCGGCTCAGCTCAGTTCACATACAACAGTGCCAATGCAGGCATATCAAAAACACCGCTGAATATCAAGCAAGTTTCCCCAACTAAGCAAGCCAAAGGCAACAGCGGCAAGGAACCAAAACTCCAACAAATGGAGAAAAAAACCTTGGGAGAAACTAGTTCTCCTCTGGCCAACAGTGAACACTTGCCCGATACTCAGAGTTACAGGTCATTAAACCGATTTGGAATCGCAACAGTCAAAATATTTAATCCAGTTCCATCTAGTTTAAGATCTTTTTGATCACACCAGTATGGGACGGTTTGTTGGGATATGTGCCACTGGCTGATGAGTCGGTAAGGCCCTCACAAGGGATGAGCTAGTTCACACAGTCTCCGCCGACACCCTAGGGCCACGCTGCTGCCGCACACAGGCGCAGGTCCCCCATCCGACCCGGACACGGCCCGGATCCAGCGTTAATTGGTAAATCTCGGGATAAGCAGAGAGACAAAAATTAACGTAGATGCCACTTTTCTTCTGATGTAACGAGTACATCCGGTGTTATAGGAAGTGTTCCCGGTTCCGGCATCCTGAAAGTTAGACGATGGTACAACAGAAACTCTACCCCACACCCTAATCGGCAGCTTTCACGACCAATTGTAAAGGCCTTTCGGAACGCCCACTTCATTTCAGCATGCCCATTACTCCAACCTGCAGATACCCACATTTGACTTATTGTGTTGCAGAACAATACAGAACTAAAATGAAAACAATACTAAGCTAATGAACTGCATTATTTGGTGAAAGAATTGTTAAAGGGATAGTTCAGCCAAAAAATACTGTCATCATTTTCTCACCTTCATGCCTTCATGTCAAACCTGAAATACTTTCATTCATCTTTGGAGAACAAACAAAGATATTTGAATGAAATCTGAGAGATTTCTGTCCCTCCATTGACAGTATATGCAACTACTGTACCACTTTGATGGTTCAAAAAGATCATAAAGAGCTACTAAAACTAATCCATATGAATTGATCAGTTAGGTCCAAATTTTCTGAAGAGACTCAATCGCTTTATATGATGAACAGATAGAATTCAGGTTTCTATTCATATATAAACACTCATCAGCAAACATCAGCTCATTCGATGCTGCTTGACGTACGAGAACAAACTTCATTGGTTCTTGCTGAAGCTCAAACCTCACTGGTTCTCTCACGTCAAGCGAATATGCCTGAGTTTAATCTGTTTAGTACGTAAAGCGATCGTGCCTCTTCAGAAAATTTGAACTAAGCCGCTCAATTGACCCTTCGCAAACAGTTTGATTGACAGGCGATCTAGCCAATCATATCCCCGAAAAACGCTCAGATTTAATTTAAAAGATCTTCATTTGTGTTCCGAAGATGAACGGAAGTCTTACAGGTTTGGAATGATGAGGGTGAATTTTGATGACTGAATTTTCATTTTTGGGTCAAGTGACCCAATAATTGTGATTAAATATAACCATTTATAAAAGCAAAAGCTGTTCATTACAGTAATTTTACCACAGTTAAGGTATGCTCTTTTGCTCTACTTGTGATAAAGTGACTGTAGCACATCTTCTCTTGGCATATTGTTTTATCATACAAGGCTAAGATAATCCTAAGAGAAAGGTGTGTTTTTGTTGTTCATTGCTTGTCAGTATTGGTCAGAGCAGAAATGTCTTGATTTGTTCAGACAACAGCAGATGTGTAAAGGTTAATTTTTTCCATGTACATTTGATGCTAGACTGAGTTTAATGTTTTTAGCACCTGGTCAGAACGAGATTCAAGTGTCAAGATCTAAAGCTTTTTGCATAGTTTTGTCATTTGAAATGCCATTTACATTTATTTATTTAGCTGAAGCTTTTATCCAGTGTGAGTTCCTGCGCATTCAGGTAATATTTTTTCATAATGTGCATTTCCTAAATATCGAAGACATGACCTTTGCATTGCCATTTTCATAGCTTAGTTCTGCAGTATCTTTCTGAGTAATTCAAACAATTATTTTTAAAATGTACAGTTTACTTTTAAAATGGACAATTCTTGTTTTTATGGAATATTACAGTATTATTTATCATTATTTATTTTTATTTTTATTCATGTGCCCTCATAACCTTTAATCAAAATAAAATCCCCTTCCTCTTGCAGTGACTTCTCTTCTCTGATGACATGAGGGCGGGTCAATCTGTCTCTCATATGAGATCGACCAATAGCAAACAACCATCCAACAATCCAATCAATTTCCCTTGGACAAAATGTCCCGTCATACATTTTTTTTCGTGTTCAACAAGCTGTTTCACTCAGATATACGTCAAAATAGAGAAGAAAAGACTGTCACAACTTCAGTATGCCGACTTTATAAGCTCATAGCTTGTTTGAGGCCGATCTGATGAGAGTGATGGCATATTAATAGAACTTTTTTCAAGACAGGTGAGCAGGGCTTATATTGGGAAATGAGAAGATAGAGAAGCAGGAGGTGAACAAGGTTCCAGTGACTCCTTAGCACATCTCAGAGTGACATCTGTGACTCTAATGAGCTCGTCAGGCCATGAAAGTGGGGAAAAAAACACATCAAAGGCCTCACCTGGCTTTCATCATGAGGGAAGCTGCGACGATTAAGCAAACCAGTCAATTAAAGGAAATTACTGCTCGTTAAGAGACTTCCCTCTGAAGTGTTATGATGTTCTCCTTTCTCTTATTTGCACTAAAAAATAAATAAAATCAAATGACTAAAACCAACTTGCGTAAAATAATATTTGGCTCAAATAATGTAGTTTGGTGTGAGGAATGACAAGGTCATAGGTTTGATTCCCAGGGAATGTAAAATATTATAAAGTGTGTTGAATGTAATTTGAGATTGTATGAACTATACATTTTAATATAAATTGACTATCATTTGAATTGTAGTTTTTAGATTCAACCAATCAGATGATGACGGGCATGACATCTGAGGCTAAATGGAGACTGACCATCTTTTCCTCCAATCTGTAAATTATGTATAATTAAATTTTTTCAATTGTTTTACTGCAAAATTAAATTCCTTTAAATTAAGAAAATTCTTATTTATTTTCATGTGATCATGACGTTATTGTCATTTTGGGTGAACTGTTCGTTTAAAGACTTCAAAAGTTTATAATTGTGAAACATGAGCTTCGTTGGATCCCGTCTTCAAGTGACTCCATCCATCCTTCTTTCCTCCTCATCTTGCCTGTCATTCTGCAACTTCCTGCTACCTTCTTTTTTTTCCTTCCACCTTGAACTTGTTCCATGGCCCACACGGCAGCGGGAAGCAGATTAATGCCTGCTCTTTGAAATCTCAGTCACATCGTAGCCGCTTTCCTACCTTCTCCCAGTCGCTAACATAAATCACGCGTTTCCCATCTGTCAGCGCTGACTAATGTCCACTGCCAGCTTTCCGACCGGATCCTTTACCTGACTGCAGCTCCAGTACAGAGGTAAAGAGAACAGGTGTTAGTAGGCAGCTATTGGACAATTAACCAAGTAATGGAAAGTTAAAAGGATAGTTCACCCAATCAATAACTTATCTTATTGTCGTTACAAAATTGTCTTTTTTTTTTTTTGCAATATAATTTTGAGGGTAGTGTCTTACACGTACACTGTCATTATCTATCTATCTATCCATCCATCTATCCATCTATCCATCTATCTATCTATCCAAAATCTATTTATCTATTATCAATCTATCATCTATCTATCATTTAAATTTTTTGCAACCCATCAAAATAAAGGTTTGATTTATAATACAATTAGTAAAACCTCTGTAGACAATTGTAGGTTTACAATTAAAATGGGGGGGGGGGTCTAATAAAAAGGTATTTTGGAGAAAATGTAAAACTGATTTTACAAATTACATTTACACAATTTAGTTATTCAAAGTTTTAAATGAAGTATCAGCATTTTTTTTTTTTCAACCAATAGCGAATCATATTTTTTGAAGATTGTCATTTTTATTATAAACGCAGCATCATTATTCCGTCTTGTTAGGGTATGTTGTGCAGTAGAGCTCTCCAGGCTTCTAATTACACATGACTGCTGCAAATTCTTCCTAAAACTGTTGGTTTTAAATGTTAATATCCTTGAGCAGACATGTGGGCGACTGGCTCCAAAACATATTCCAGGAACACAAGCTTACATCATGCGTCAGATTCTAATCAATGAACGGGAAGCTATTTTTTCACACTGAAATGATTCATTGGATAGGTCTCCGTTTCTAACTGTACTCACTAGATTTGGACTTTTCAAGGAAACCGGTTATGTTAGCGTGAGTAAGTGAGAGGAGTGATTATGGGCCACTTTGAAACTTAAGTCAGTATGAATGTGTGTGGCAAGCATCGTTGTCTTCTTTATCAGTTATTTTGACCCATCAGTTGGGTTAAACGCTTGACTTGACTCATTCATATTGCCAGATCTTGCTAGAAAAATAGCGAACAAGAAAAAGCCCACTCTGTAAAAGTTCAGAAAACTCAAAACATTTGAGGGAATTTATTACTGCAAAACATTTTATGTAAACTAATTATTTTTTTTAAGTTAGTAAAACTTAAGTGCACAGGTGTCTCTCATTAAACACTCCTACAGTTCTCAGCCTTACCCGACTCATCATAATGTTAATAACATACAGTTCATTTACATAAACATCACATTCAGATCTTGGTTAAATGTTAGATAGCAAATAACACATCCTAATATAACTATCAAAGAGATTGACATTATATACTTGTTTATAATCAAACAACATGTAGTATATGTGGTCTTAAAAGTTTTAGAGGCCATCCTCAACCTAACCACAGGCTCTTCTACAAAACCAACATAGCAGAACCCCCTAAATCCCAACATAACAAAACATTAAACACTAACTCATGTCTCCCGATGCTAATATTCCCCCAAAACACACAGAATAGCACTTAATTTCAACATTTATTTCCTTATACAGTCGGACGCAAAGCATACTGGGAATTAGAAATCTGCTGAAACTCAATCAAGATGGTTGTCCGCTTACTACAATCAAATTTTGAGTTCACACAACTTTTTCTATTAAATATAAGGAACTTTCATTATTGAGTGAAACAAACTCATTTTGTTTAATTTCACTGTTTGTTTTTTTCAGTGCACAATAAAACCAAAATAAATCCAAATACTTTATGCTGAAAATAAAACCATAAATAAAATAAAATATTGTGACCCTGACCTGCTTACATTATATTTTATAAGCCAGGCTTAAATCTTTCCCCGTCATTGGTAGAAATGTGTGTTTTTACTGTTTTTTTGAATGGGTGCACTATTATGCAACTTCTTAAGTCAGGATCTGGCTTTCTGATTCCCCTTGAATCAGACTAATTCTTGAAAAATGTTTATATGTTAATTACTGACATTAATAATATCTGCACATTTATGTTGATTCTGTTCTGTTCCCCTTAGGGAGGTTATTGCTGCTCTCTTATCCATGATAGGCTGCATGGATGCACAGGGAGTTCTTGCCCAGAAAACAGAACCATACCGCCAATACAAACTCTATGCAATTATCAATCATATTTGACGATAGTGGTTCTGACAGTAATGATTAAAACTGCTGACGGTGGCAACTTAAAAAAAAAAAAAAAAACATTGATAGGGAAAGACTTGATCAAGCCGACATGATAACACCGCAAAAGCGCTCTCTGTAAAGCAGCCTTTCCAATCAGAAGCAAAACACGTGCCTCCATTAAAATTGCTGAACATAACGAGTCTCCTGACGCTGTAAAATTTCTTCGGTCAGAATAGCGGACACAAAACGCCAGAAGTTGCTATGGTTACTACGGTGTCAACATCACAATTTTAGGAAAAAAAAAAGTAAGCTTAACGCAACAACAACAATAATATTAGGCCTGAGTATTCACTGCATTCCTAATGAGAAATTCTGCCAGATGTCTGTGCCATGACTATAATGAGATGCAAATTGAGCTTGTCACAAATAATCAAGTGTATCAGGTTATGATTTTAAAAAAGAATTATTGAAAAACAGGTGACACGTGCCTTTTCAATGCGGTACTGAATGTTTTTAAGACGTGATATGCATTTAAAGGGCCCTTTCGATGTTTTTAAAACACAGTGTGGCTCTTTGCGGTAGACTTTCAAGCTCAATGCTACTCGGTCTTTGTGTTTTACAGGCCGGAGAGGGAATCCCATTGATCAGGAGGGGGAGAAACTCTTTCAGCTAAGCTTGAGATTTGTGAACAGGTCAAGGAGACTGAATCCAGAGGTGAGTAGCTCTATTCTACCTGAGTTAGGATGGAGTGGGCTGTCGTTCTAGGTCTTCAGAGGATGCCTCTTCATTTATTTTAGCTGCGATCTCTACCCATTTGTTTCTACCTTAGACAGTTGCAGGTTCTTTAAATCTAGGTTGTGCATCTGCTGGACAACTGACGGATCGGGATGCTCCTCCTGCTTTTGTTTCCATTTGTTTTCCTTAAATACACTTTGTTTTATAGCTATTTTCATCACAACAGGGATCTTGGTGTGACCCGCAGGGGTCTGAAAGCAAATCTCGCAGTGTTTTTTGATAGTATAGGCATTGTGTGCATCACAAGGTGCGACTCCAACAGAGTTGGACAAACGGTATCGCACACCTCCTTTTCATGCAAACAAACCCGCCGCAATCGCTCAGTGTGTGGCTGGCTGCTGAATTATTTATCTCGTCCTGCATCGATTTCATGAATTAGCAAAGAATTGCCAGGCCTTGAAGGTAGGAGTTGGAAGGAAAATGTGAGATTGAGAGCTGTCCAAGAGAGGTGGCGGAAACACATGCGTGGTTATAAAATCAAATAGTAATGTTGACTAACTCTTATATTTTCCTGAAATGCATGATTGAATGGGGATACAGGGCGTACCGTTCCTTATCACTGTGAAATTTTCATTAGAGTCTACAATATGAAGCACATTAAAGACCTCACACTCTGTATGTGTTATCGAAAGGAGAGGGAAATACTGCATAATGACATTTATGAACTGAATGCGCATTTCTGGTACAATATGTCCATCCGAGAATGAATTCAGATTAGTCAGATTGGCACAGGATTGAATTAGTCATGTTTAGAGTAGTAATGTGATTGTAACAACATCATTTTAACAATAACTCACACAATATTAGGGACTAAATGGGTATTATGGACAAGTTAATGCACTGTTTAGTTGCCAAGAGCTTCATATTTTCACATCAAAACACTGTAAAATAAAAAAGTAGTATTTTGTGTTTAGGACAGCTGTTATACAGTGGGGAGAACAAGTATTTGATACACTGCCGATTTTGCAGGTTTGCCACTTACAAAACATGTAGAAGTCTGTAATTTTTATCATAGGTACTCTTCATCTGTGAGTGATGGATTCTAAAACAAAAATTCAGAAAATCATATTGTATTATTGTTAAGTAATTAATTTGCATTTTATTGCATGACATAAGTATTTGATACATCAGAAAAGCAGAACTTAATATTTGGTACAGAAACCTTTGGTTGCAATTACAGAGATCATATGTTTCCTGTAGTTCTTGACCAGGTTTGCACACACTGCAGCAGGGATTTTGGCCCACTCTTTCATACATACCTTCTCCAGATCCTTCAGGTTTCAGGACTGTCGCTGGGCAATACGGACTTTCAGCTCCCTCCAAAGATTTTCTATTGGGTTCAGGTCTGGAGACTGGCTAGGCCACTCCAGGAACTTGAGATGCTTCTTACAGAGCTTTAGTTTCCCTGGCTGTGTGTTTCGGGATGTTGTCATGCTGGAAGACCCAGCCACGACCCATCTTCAATGCTCTTACTGAGGGAAGGAGGTTGTTGGACAAGATCTCGTGATACATGGCCCCATCCATCCTCCCCTCAATACGGTGCAGTCGTCCTGTCCCCTTTGCAGAAAAGCATCCCCAAAGAATAATGTTTCCACCTCCATGCTTCACGGTTGGGATGGTGTTCTTGGGGTTGTACTCATCCTTCTTCCTACAAACAAGGCGAGTGGAGTTCAGATCAAAAAGCTCTATTTTTGTCTCATCAGACCACATGACCTTCTCCCATTCCTCCTTTGAATCATCCAGATGGTCATTGGCAAACGGGCCTGGACATGCGCTGGCTTGAGCAGGGGGACCTTGTGTGCGCTGCAGGATTTTTATTCATGGTAAATGGTAAATGGACTGCATTTATATAGCGCTTTCACAGACCTATGGCCACCAAAGCGCTTTACAATTTTTGCCTCACATTCACCCATTCACCCATTCACACACACATTCATACACCGACGGCGACGTCAGCCATACAAGGCGCCATCCAGCTCATCGGGAGCAGCTGGGGTTAGGTGTCTTGCTCATGGACACCTCGACACTTGGTCAGGTGGAACCGGGGATTGAACCACCAACCTTCCGGTTAGTAGACAACCCACATGAACCACTGAACCACTGCCGCCCCATATTCATGACGGCGTAGTGTGTTACTAACGTTTTTTTTTTGAGACTGTGGTCCCAGCTCTCTTCAGGTCATTAACCAGGTCCTGCCGTGTAGTTCTGGGCTGATCCCTCACCTTCCTCATGATCATTGATGCCCCACGAGGTGAGATCTTGCATGGTGCCCCAGACAGAGGAAGATTGACCGTCATCTTGAACTTCTTCCTATTGTCCTGTAGCCCATCCCAGCCTTGTGCAGGTCTACAGTTTTATCCCTGATGTCCTTACACAGCTCTCTGTTCTTGGTTGGAGTCTGTTTGATTGAGTGTGTGGACAGGTGTGGACCGGAGAACAGGAGGGCTTCTTAAAGAAAAACTAACAGGTCTGTGAGCCAGAATCTCACTGGTTGGTAGGTGATCAAATACTTTTGTCATGCAATAAAATGCTAATTAATTATTTAAAAATCATACAATGTGATTGTCTAGATTTTTGTTTTAGATTCCGTCTCTCACAGTTGAAGAGAACCTATGATAAAATTTGCAGACTTCTACATGCTTTGTAAGTGGGCAAACCTGCAAAATCGGCAGTGTATCAAATTCTTGTTCTCCCCATTGTAATATAATTTTTTTATGAATTGAGTAAATGCTGTGTAAAACAAGTGTTAATTTGATTTTGCCTTATTTGTCAGCACTAAATCGTAGCATGCTACTCAAAATTCAGAGATTTAAAAAATTAATATTACATATTGAAGCTGACCGTATTGTGGGTGTAAATAATAATTGTACTTCATTACAGTATTGAAGTTATTTTTATTAATTTGTATCTCTGGTTCTATTAAAAATAAGTACTTGGAATTGGAAAAAAAATCTCACTTTTACTCTCTGTGACTTATTTAATTTAGACCTTCAAAGTACATATTTCAGTAAGTAATTATATTTCCTCGCATCAAGATTTATACACTCCTGGGTAAAAAAAGGCAAAATGTTTAGTGGTCTTTTATTGGTCTTAAACATTTTAATCACAAATCATTGGTCAGGAAATTAGCACAAATTGCACAAATACTGTAGATAAAGTAACTTGGCACAGAATAGCCTTCCCCAACATGCAGACAGCTTTTTACAGGAAGAAGAGTCAATGTTGTTCCACTCAGTATTTCCAACAGTTCATAAGTTAAGGTCTCCCAGTTCACTTGAGATTAATGTGAGACCAAATATTCATTATGGTGTTCAAATCTGGACTCTGACCAGAACAAAACATGAGTCTGATGGACTAGTTCTCAAGCCATGTCTTGGTTGTCTTTACAAAAATAGCATCTGATCATTCCTCTTTAGATAACAACTTTTCATTTTTGGGAAGAAAGCCAAGCTGCCATATTCTCCTGTACTCCAAAGCATTAAATGAGTTTTCACAGTGAAGTAGCCCACCAATACCAGCACAATGGCAGCTCTTCCTTCATGTTTCACTGTGGAAGTGATGCATTTATTATTAGATTTCTCACCAGATTTTCAAAGACACCGCTCTGGAGCATCACCATGCATCTCTTCACTCCACACACAACGTACCGTATTCTGCCACAAACTTCAATCTGTTTTTGATGTTTTTCTGAGAGAGCAATGGCTTTTTATAGTGTATTTGCTTAAATTTAGTTAATTTCCTGACCAGTAATTTGTGGTTAAGACAATTAAAAGCGTAGTATTGTTTAGCCATTTTGGGCCTGGCTCATTTTTTTTTTTTTTTTTGCCCAGGAATGTAGTTTTGTACATTTGTGCTGAGCTAACATGCCAATCAAATCATTATACTTGTACTTAATATGTGTTTAAAACAGCCAAGCAAATCAAAGTAATTTGCCACCGCTTTGCTTGTCCTTGTGAAGCTGATGATGATGTTCTCTTCTGTCACAAAAAGATTGAGTCCTTGAAAAAGTTTAAGTTGTAACACATTTTAATCAATTGAACAGATTTCAATTTAAAGAAGAGCCTTACATACTGAGGTCACTAAGAATATTGTGACGGTTCAGGTTGTTATACAAAGTTTGTGCATCAAAGTTACTTTTATGGAAAAATGTCATTTCATCAGCCTATTTCTGAGAAAGCTGAAAACGGAATACTTATATTAATATTTGTTTTTAATTTTTAATGCCTTTATATTTTGACTTGTAATCGAATACAATTTTGAACCATACAGTACCATACATAAGTGTAATGTTTATGTGGTGCTTTATCAGTCAACAAAGCATATCTATCAGCTGATAACTTCCAAATGGCCAAATATAGGCTGATAAATTAAATAAAAGGGGGTAGTCGTGGCCTAATGGTGAGGGAGTCGGGCTTGTAACCTGAAGGTTGCTGGTTCGATTCCCACGCCGGCAGGAATTGAAAGTGGGGATTGTGAATCCAATATCATGACTAAGGTGCCCTTGAGCAAGACACCTAACCCCTAATTGCCTCACTTGTAAGTCGCTTTGGATAAAAGCGTCTGCTAAATGTAAATGCAAACTGAATGTAACTGCAAACTAAATTGTCCAAAACCACAACTTTTCAGGAAATAATAAAAAAAAAACCCACCGTATTTTTTTGTTTTCTAAAATAATTCAATATTGTGTTGTCAATTTTGATATTGTGGCTTCATATATGGTCAGACACTTGCATGTGTCAATATATTATTAACATTTCACCAAACTCAAGCTGCAATGGAGTTACAAGGTTTTTGACCGGCGAATCTCAGATTAACATGTTTTGTCCGTCATTAGAGCGGACGCATCACATGCATTTTCATCAACCTACGGGTTATAAAGTTTATTGTAGTTACATATGCTCAGTTTTTCATTCATTTGGCCAAAATCTCAGCGCTTCACACAGGCTTTTTGAGACAGTACTTGCTATGATTCGATGACAAAAACGTGTACAGTATAATATATATATCGGTTTTATTTTATCTTTATTCCATTGCTCATATTTGCATCAAAAATTCAGCAAATAGTGATTGGATTATGCTTGTACAGGCAGTGAATGTCACCAACTGCTTGAGCTTCAGTCTCCTACATAAACAGCAAAAGTGCCAGCCTGTTCCTGCAGAAACATAACAGATTGTGGATTATTGCTTGCTCTCCTTGAAGCAATTTTCAAAGGACAAAGCGCAATAAAGTATTTGGAGTATGGACGGAGAGACAGACAGACATTGGGTGTTAATGCTACACAAAACAAGGTAAGAAGGTGACTGAAGCATTTATGTGAAATATGGCGGCCGTGCAGCAAAGACATGATGGCTTTTGAAATGTCTGGTTCTCTGTACATCACCGCACAGGCATACGGAGAAATCAACTTTATGGCATCTTAGACTGTCATCAACAGATGGTGGTATTATTCATTCATTTGCAGATTGATTCTTTTATTTGTTTATTTATTTATTTATTATGTGTCAAGCAAAGACAAAAGAAAGTCAAGCTTGAGCTGTAGGGCAAGAGATCCATAAACTATGCCTGCATATGCTTTATGAAAGATTTCTTATGTAATCGAATGGCAATAACCGAGCAGGGTTTTTGAGAGATCTGAGATGGCTGACAGTGTTGGAACTCTACATGCAGGGAAAATAATCTTGTCCATGTGTGAATGTTAAAGATCATTGGCCTTGACGGTAGTAACAGGACCCACCTGGGTTTCTGATTCTGCTTCAGAAGTGACAGAGAGATGGTTTCATAATATAGCAAGCTGCCTTGCATTTCTACGTCCTGCATAGGCAACTGAAATGAACCCTCATAAGTGACTGGAATGGTCTACATAGGGAACAACTCTCAATTCATAAAGGATTAGTTCACTTCTGAATTAAAATTTCCTGATAATTTACTCACCCTCATGTCATCCAAGATGATCATGTATTTCTTTCTTCAGTCGAAAAGAAATTAAGGTTTTTGAGGAAACTATTGCAGGGTTTTTCTCTGCATAGTGGACTTCAGTGGGGTTCAAAGGGTGGAAGGTCCCGATGATGATCTCCGATGAGGAATAAGGGTCTTATCTAGTGAAACAATGTAATTTTCTAAAAAAAAAAAAAAAAAAATATATATATATATATATAGTCTCCTACATATATTTATATACGTTATATATGTTATATATTTATATACGTTTTAACCACAAACACCCGTCTTGGACTAGCGCTCTTCTTCTTCTTCTTCTTCTTCTTGTAGAATTCCGGCAGTGTAGACGCTGCTAAGAGTATTACTGCCGTCTACAGGTCGAAGTTTGAACTAATTCTTATATACTTCCACTAGCATATTGTATATGACAATTTAGTTCAAACGTTGACCTGTGGAGGGCAGTAATACACTTAGCAGCATCTACACTGCTGGAAGAAGAAGAGGAGGGCTAGAGCATGGCATTTTTTTTTTTTCGGCATTTTGATACATTTTATTGTAAATTGTACATTTTGATCAAATAATTTTATAATAAATTATGTTTATAAATTTTCAATAGATATTTTTTTTTTAATATTGATACTTTTAGTGAATTATTTAAACATTTTGAATAAATAAAGTAAATTAACTCTGTGCATTTTGAATTAATATTTTCATTTTTTTAAGGTGAATTTCATCATATTGTAGTGAATTATTTATGCATTTTTATTAAATAGTGATAATTGTAGAAGTGGACAGAATAGTCTGTAAGAAAAAGATCCCAACAACAATTCCCGATTCTCCTCATATGCTTCCGTGCCTTATGTGTTCTGTGGTGTACATGATTTCCGGTGGATAGGGTCTGCAAAGCCTCATGGGAATTGCAGTTCAAGGCAGGCAGACAAACACACAAGGTCAATGCCCACTCATGAGGTCAATATAATGCTCTGGAGGAACACACTCTCTGTTTGTGTTGTTGAGCACAGTGCAGATGCTCAAAATTTACCAAAAGCTTCTGGGTCAGGTTAGTTTGTATCATTCTAAGCAATATCTGATTTGATGTTCCACAATTTTAATTTTACACATTTTTCAGTTCATAAGCAATTAAAGATAATAATTATGAGCAATCATGCCATTATTTTGTGTTTCAGACAGAACTGATGTAACTGTTTGGTTAGCCACTCAAATATCATCATAAATTCTGTGGCCACAACAAATATTTGGACACCAAAGCCAAAATGGTAGCCAAATTGGACACCAAAATTAAAAATGCATGAATTGTATTACTTTAGAGGCAAAATAATAAATAGTGCGATGTTTTTTTTCCCTTTTTTAGGCTGTTTTTACACAGGTGTTCATCACATTAACTGTGAACATCTTTGAACAATTAAATGCAACTTGGTTTGATATTTGATGTAATGCACAGTGATACATTATTTAAGTATTGCTCAATGTGTGTGTGGGTGTGTGTGTGTGTGTGTGTGTGTGTGTGTGTGTGTGTGTGTGTGTGGCCACTGTACAGTATGTGCTAACATTAATTTGAGATTGACCAAAGCTGTAGATGACTTCCACTAAAGAGGGTATATGCATTTTCGATTAAATAAGGCCCTCAGCGCCAGTTTTGCAAACAGATAAAGCCTGATCAAACCTTTAATAGATTCCACTTTTACAGTGTAATCAGGTCAAGGCTTTGGCTTAGTATGTGTATGGGAACTATACCGTCAGGCAGTCCATTCAAACATTTTTTAGTGTGCATGAAAATGTCTCACTTTGTCTCCTTTTTTCTTACTGGTATTCAAAATTGCACATGTAGTTTAAATGCACTGAATGAAAGCGCCTGTCAAATGCATACACGTAAATGCACTTTGTCCTCATATTTCAATTTTTTGTAGGAATATAGCTGTTAAAGTTATAGGTTTGCCCGAGGATTAGGCTAAAATTGAAGTTGTAATTCACTAGCTATGTTTCCTTCTACCTATTTGTATGCAAATTGTGGGATGTTGCATGAAAAAAAAAAAAAACACTGGATGAAAGCAGCAAGATGTACAAACTGTGCTAACACGATTGTTTTGAACAAGTATTAACTCAGACATTATTTAAACCATATTATTTTAGCTAAAGTATTTGAATCAATTCTTTTGTGTGGTAAAAGGGCTAAAAGGCCCATCTTGCCACCTCATATATTTATAAAAAATTTTTAAACAAACAAACCACTTTTATAACTTATTTTCACATAAAATCTCTTGCTCCATCAATGTTAAAAAAAAAAAAACTAATATATATATTTTTTCTGCATTCATACACTATGTCTGTCATGAAAAGCACATTTTTTTTCTTAAGAATTTATTTTTTAGGGTGATACCCTTAGTATTTTCTTGTTAAAATCCTGTCAGCAACGGTCTGTAGACGTCTGCTATACATCAAAACACTTTCCTTTTTTTTAACAATTCACGAAATAGGTCTCAAATGTCAAAATCGTGGCACAAATTGTACAGTGTGCATCCGGCTGTAGTTGCTGCTTTGATATGCAAAGGACGAGCATGTTGTGCTTACTGAGAATCTCTCTTTTACAGAGGCGAGTCAAGCTACTCCTCTGACCAACCCTTGAGAACCCAACTATCCCTTTTAACTATCCCTTTTCATGCAACGTTTATATTTATTCTTTTATTTACCAAGGCTGTGTCAACTCAGCTGACAAATTAGAGCGTGAGAGGACAAAAGTAAGGCGAGGGATGTCGGCTGTATTTGCGTTCGGCTATTAGACTTACTGTCTACTCCCTTCAAGCCTGAGATAATTGCTTAAATAAATTCTGCCAGTGACACAAGCTTTTTTTTTTTTTTTTTTCTTGTCTTGGTCTCACTTTCTCTTTGCTGTCTTGCTTTGCAGTAAGTGTCATATATAAATAATAATAAATATTATATATTATATATTATATATGATATATAATATTATTATTATTTTTTTTTTTTAACTTCTGATGACGTTTTTCTACTCTGTCTTTCTCCATGTCATTGTGTGGTCATTTGAACCTCTTCTTTCTCTGAAATTGGTGTTACAGGGACTAAAAATGTATGTGTGTGGGTGCACATGATGATCATATTAACATTGTTAGTCATATTTGTATATTATATGTGTTTCTAGCAGACATTTTTGTGCATTTGAACAGACACTGAGACATAACACTGTGCGTCTAAAACAAGCAGTTTATGTATGTTGGAGGTTACAGATGATGAATCCTTTTAGGTTCGTAGCATATTGAATTTGTGTTATGAATAGGTTGATTCGATTGTATTTAATCAATGTGATTATATTCAATGCTGTCACATTTATTTAACCCATGACAGTTTCATCATGTTCTGTCATGATTTGTTAACTATGAATTTTACTATTATAAAAGGGTTTTAACAGCTATTGATTTATAATATTAGAAAGGTTTTTAAAACTGTGAATGTCTACTTTTATATTTTAGATGCTTTTAATATGTTAATATTTTCCAAATTAACGTGTAACCAAACTTACAATGATGCATGTGTAAATGTGATGGGCGAATTCGTATTAATACTGGTGAGATCAGGTTGGAGTGTCTGCTTGTCTTTGTTAGTGATGTACAAAGTGCTGATGCTACCAAGACATTGCTTTCTTACAGTGTGCAGCTATGTTTAATTATAAAAATATTAAATATATTAATATTTTTAATTGTATATTATATTTAAGAAATATTTAATATTTATTTATTGTATTAAGATACTAATAAATTAAATTTTTGATGTGGCGTCAAATAGGATATTGTGAAATTTTATGGGTAATGGATTTAACTATGAAAGCAGGTATTATGAGATCACCAATTACTATTAAATCGCAGCTACACACACACAGAGTAGTTCAGTCGTATGCCACGCTGAGATGAACAGACAAGTGCTAACAAGATACGTATATCTTTCTATAACCTCATGAACTCAGATCTGAGTGCAGTCAAGCAGAGATTGACCGCTGGGAATAGAGACCGGTGTAATACACACACACACACACACACACACACACACACACACAGCAAAACCATTCCAGCCATCACTAGGGTCTCATTTTCCTTATTTACACGCTCCTACATCTGTCTCCGTTGGCCGATTCATTCTGTATATAATCATGCTGTCCTGATGAAATGTCAAGGGCAGTTTCTTTTCTTCTAGAGAGAATGTTTAATTGTTTCTGAGCTTATTTATCTCTCGACATGGCTTCTATCACTCAGTTAAACTCAGCATTACAGGCTGATTGCTGTTTCCTTTATCGGCTGATCGCTCAGAGGGTCTTTATTTACTGCAACCATTTTTTTAACATGTTACAGTTAATCCACTGAAGTGTGTTGTGCATTATAGAGGAGATTTTAAAAGACGTTTTTCATGTCAATGTGTCCAAACCAATATGGTTTGTTACTCATGAACCTTTATCCATAATTCTTTTTGAATGTCCTCTTTTTATTTATGACAACATTAATTCTGCATGATAGATGAAGTAGTGAAGCACTAAGTACCTCATTTTTATATATTTGTTTTTATTATTTTTTTTAGGTATGATGGTGGAGATTCAGACAGGTAGTCTTAAGGGTTTTTTTTTTACAGACACTGTAAATTTAAAGGGTATATCTGTACATAAAGTATTTCAGTTCAGTTTATTTCATCAAGTACAAAAGGCACATTTGACAATTAAACAATATTATGCCTAATTATAAGACATTGTAAACTTTTTAATGCTTATATTTTGTAGAATTAGGGCAATAGAAACACCTCGAATAATGATTAAATCTCAAATATTCCTTCTCTAATGTAATAGTATTTATTCATTTAAAAGTTCTAGTTATTTTATTATTGTATAGGGGACGTAACGGTATTTATTCGACCCGAACTATAACCGTACGGACGTCAAGGTTCGGTGCATGCAGTCAGACGACGAGTCACAGGCGATCCACACTCCCGTCCAGAAGGTGTCGCGTGCGGTAATGCAATGCTGTTTGCTAACCGTCACAACAGAAATAAAGAGCAGAAGAGGCGGCATTATATGCACCAACCCAAAACAATATATGAGTTTCGATTAACTTTTGTGACTCGCTCCACTAACTCCACGGAAAGGAACCCAGGACGACAGAAAGCGGCATCCTGTTAGTTTTCTTTATTTTACAAAAGCACAATGTTTTTATTGTGAGTGTAGAGTGTACTTAAATAAAATAGACTTTTTACAGTTTCGAGTGATGTCTTACTGATTTGTGTCGTGTCTTGTGAAAGTCCAGTGATAGAAGGACTTTATACTTAGTTAATAATTTCAGCGTTTAGTCAGTAACTTCAGAAACGGTATCATGACGTCAACAGTAAAAAAGAGATTAATAAGATTTGTGTGAAGAAGTACTGTTACACCCTTATTATTGTAGGATGAGGGCATATTCCCATTAGCTTGCATGCATTACAGTACAACCCTAAAGTCTACAGACTGAACTATTAAGTTACCATATTTTTTTTCTTTCAGTTCTGTGATTTATTTCACGCATTAAAGGGTTAAATAAGAGTGAGACCTTTGAGTGGAACCACAACAATCCCAATGCATCACATTCAAGCAACACTTCGTTGTTTAAACGATTTGCTTATTGATTCATAGAAGTATTGACGCGTTTTCAACTGTTTATGGCTCACCTCTGTGATAACTTGACCTTTTGTGCATCACGAGCAGGTCAAGCGAGACAAGCCAATGACCTATGAAGCATTAAACTGTAATGACTGCGTATGCATTAGTGCCGCATGACATCCCACAACGCTATGCACATAGCGATCATAACACCTGGATCAATCTCTAAGTGAAATGAGCCATCAGTGAACAGCGTCATAAGCAGTAAAGTCCCATTGGCAATCCAAAACACATTACAGGGATAAAATGCGCATTGTTCAGCTTCAGATGATGGGGACGTGGTGTGCGCTGGATTTCTGCAGTTACGCACCGCTCAGATATGGTAGATGAATGTGTGTTATTAATGTGACTGTGCAGTCATAAAGCGCATCAGAGGAGGTGTACCTCTGATTACATGTGCTGAAAATGCCATCTTTCTTGTGTTAGACCGCTCTAAATGTTTCCGTGTCAATCGCTCACATTGGAGAGATTTGATGGCGGTCATGTTACCAACATCTTTTCTTCTGAAGGGGTCTTATCACAATCATTTTTTTTATCCATCCATCCATCCATCCATCGTCATTTTTAAAGAGTTAAAATCCATCCATCCATAGACATTTTTAAAGAGTTAAAATCCATCCATCCATCCATCCATAGTCATTTTTAAATAGTTAAAATCCATCCATCATCATAATTTTTAAAGAGTTCAAATCCATCCATCCATCCATCCATCCATCCATAGTCATTTTTAAATAGTTAAAATCCATCCATCCATCCATCCATCCATCCATTGTCATTTTTAAATAGTTAAAATCCATCCATCAATCATCATTTTTAAAGAGTTAAAATCCATCCATCATTATCATTTTTAAAGAGTTAAAATCCATCCATCCGTCATTATCATTTTTAAAGAGTTAAAATCCATCCATCCATCCGTCCATAGTCATTTTTAAAGAGTTCAAATCCATCCATCCATCATTATCATTTTTAAAGAGTTAAAATCCATCCATCCATCCGTCATCATTTTTAAAGAGTTAAAATCCATCCATCCATCCATCCATCCATTGTCATTTTTAAATAGTTAAAATCCATCCATCCATCCATCCATCCATCCATAGTCATTTTAAATAGTTAAAATCCATCCATCCATCCATCATCATTTTTAAAGAGTTAAAATCCATCCATCCATCCATCCATCCATCCATAGTCATTTTAAATAGTTAAAATCCATCCATCTATCCATCATCGTCATTTTTAACAAGTTAAAATCCATCCATCCATCCATCCATCCATAGTCATTTTAAATAGTTAAAATCCATCCATCTATCCATCATCGTCATTTTTAAATAGTTAAAATCCATCCATCCATCCATCCACACATAAATGCAAATAAAAGCGAAAATCCTTAAATAAATTAATATTTTATAATGGAAGCAACAAATTTTAAATAAGATATTAACTTATAAAAATGAGTTATCAAATTAAATGGTAACAATCTAAATGAAAAACAATATAATTCCGTTTGTATTATTGTAATTTTAAATTTGTGGACATCAGAATAAAATGAATTGCTGAAAGAATGTAAAATATGTCTCCTTTAATGGGTTGAGCACATCGGTATAATTTTGTGCATGTTTCAGTGTATTTGATTTATTTTTAATTAAATTAATCCAAAAATAAAAAGAAAATGGATAAAAATGGTTCATCACATCAATAATATTGGGGCATTCTTGTTAATCCATTCAGAAAACTATTTGAATTTTTTACATTTTCATCGACACATTATTTAGCATCAGTCTTAATTATTTAGCACATTACTAAGCCATGAGTGAATAAAGGCTTTTTTAGATTTCTTAACCCTGCCTGCATTGGCTTTAAATGTTCTTTCTTGGAATAAATTATCCCGTATAAGCCCCATTCCTTCAAAAGGAAAAAAAAAAAAAAAAAAAAAAAATTTATATATATATATATATATATATATATATATATAATTTTTTTTTTTTTTTTTTTTTTTTTTATTATTTTTTCCTTTTGAAGGAATGGGGCTTACGGTTTTTATTATTCTTGTGGAGACATTTGGTCTTCATAATGAAGGTGAGAAGCCCCCAACCCCCCCCCCCCCCCCCACGCACACGCACACGCACTGATAAATGTGTATTCAAGTTGCCTGGTTTAAAAAAGGACTCTATTAGATTTGCTATTGAATTTCCTCCGCTCTAGCAGGGCGATCAGGATGTTTTGAAGGCAAATTGTGATTTTTCCGAGATTGTGTCAGCCAGAATACAAGAAGGTAATGTACTGCACAGGCCAAAAAGGACTTTCATTAAATTATACTGAAGTTTTTATTCTGTGACGATAAGAGGAAGTGCAAAAGGCCAACTATTGTTTCTCACCTCTTGACATATTCTATTCTGAACTTCTCCAGTGGAGATGAGAGAGATGAAGTGAGGTCATTTTCTTCTAATATAAAGGATGATAAAACACTTTGGATTAAGTTCAGAGTGGTTTTGAGAAACACGGACTTATTTCTAGACCTTGTCGTTTCATTTTTCAACCAAAAATCAAAATTCAGTCATAATAAAAAACTTAGAAAGCGATCATATCTCTTCAAAAGACTTGGACTAAACTGCTCGATTCATATGGACACATTTTACGATGCCTTTTTGGATCTTCTAAGTTTACTTGAACATTGATTGGAGGAATGGGTTTCATTAAAAAAGATTTTAATTTGTCTTTTGAAGATTAACCAAAGTCTTATGGGTTTGGAACAATATGAGGGTAAGTGATGGCAGAATTGTCTTTTTTTTTTTTTTTTTAATTTGTAGTAGGTGGATTCGATTTATGGAAATGTATTGCTTCTATTCTTTTTGGACCTCGACAGCCGTGGTCACTATGAACCATATGAAAAAGATCTGCATGACTGTCTCTTTGGGAGTGAGTTAATGAAGACAGAATTGTTATTTAGATGCAAATTCAAGCCACTTTATGTCCGTATTATTTTATACATACTGTTTGGAGTGGATGTTTTCTTCTGTCACATGGGCTCCAAATATTGAGGCTGATTAGGATTTTATGTTTCCGGGAACAAAATATCTTTCTTTATTCATGAAGGATGAATGTCTTTTTCGATAAGTCCTATTCATGCTCGGTGGTTGGTGTAATGAAGTCTACCGCGAGAGAATGCAACACTATTCAGGAATCCTACATTCCTTTATACCTCAGATGCCGGCAGACACTTGCATCTTCGTTAAAAGCTAATTACAACGAGACTTCCATAGATCTCCAGTGCTATTGATATTCAAGTGCCTTGCTTTATTTTCAGCATGTGCTACCCTCATGCATATTCATATCAGCATCAGACTATGTGCATTTGCAAGTGAAATGTCAATGGATTTTCACCAGGATGAATCCTGTGGACATATACCTTCACCCCTTTAGGTGTTTCTTCATATTTTTGGGTATAAATCTTTATATTTTAAGTGTGATTTCTGTCATGAGTAGGCCTGTTTATTACTGTAAAAGGAGGGAAAGACGTCAGTTTGCCTTTGGATTCACCTCCAAAAGTTTAATGCACTTGAGTTCATAAGACGCTTTTGTACACGCCGAACAAACAAAACTCAAGTCAAATGGACTCCGATCCGTTGGATGCCGTTCACACAGGATGTTGCACTGCATTGAAAACCATTTTTCTTTTTGGCATCTGCCATGTGATGCATAAGACCACCAGTGTAATCACAACTCATGATCAGGGCTGGGTAGGTTACTTTTAAAATGTATTTCACTACAGATTACAAAATACATGCTTTAAAAAGTAATTTGTAATGTATATCGTTACATTTACTCAAGTTTAGTAACATTCCAAATACTTTGGAATACTAAAGTGTGGAACACAAAAAAAAGGTAATTGCAAGTTTTTATCTCACAATTCTCACTTTTTCCCTCAGAATTGTGTAATATAAAGTTGCAATTGCGAGTTATAAAGTCAGAATTATGAGAATAAACTCGCAATATTGAGAAAAGTCAAAATTGTGAAAAACTCACAATATTGAGAAAAGTCCGAATTATGAGATATAAATTCGCAATATTGAGAAAAGTCAAAAATTTGAGATATAAACTCACAATATTGAGAAAAATCAGAATTATGACATTTAACTCACATACTAAATTCACAATTGCAAGAAAAAAAGTCAGTATTGCAAGTTCATATCTCCCAATTCTGACTTTATAACTTGCAATTGTGAGTTTAAATCTCGCAATTCTGAGAAAAAGAAGTCAGAATTGTGAAATGCAAACTCACAATTGTGAGGGAAAAAACAAATTCTGAGAAAAAGTTGCAGTGACCTTTTTTACAATTATAAAATGGCTCACAAACAACTATCACAAAACATGAAAACAGTGGAAAACATGAAACTTAACTCCGCTTTTTCAGACTGTCAGAGTCAGAGAATCACCAATTGCTGTTTAAATGACATTAAAATTCAAAGTAATCACTTTGGTAATCTAAAACACTTTTCAGATGTAACTGTAATCTGATTACCACTCATTTAAAATGTAACTGTAATGAAATACAGTAACTCAAATTTAGTATTTTAAATACGTAACTAAGTTACTTGTATTTCATTACTCCCCAACCCTGCTCATGATTTTCATGATTGTACAAAAAAAAAAATGCATGTTAGTTGCATTGACTAATACAAAAGGCGCAGAGGTAACAACAGGCTTTTTTACTTCAAAATACATTGTGCAGGTGTGGCTCTGTCGCACCTGTGTGTGATGCATTTTGCATGCAGATTATATTATTGTTTGCAAACAGAAAAAGACTCTGAATCAACACAAGGATTGATTACAGGGTATATTATTACAGGTATAATTATGGAAGTGCTCAAGGCACCATGTGGTGTTCTGTTCCTTGAACACATGCTGTTACAACAGGCATTCTTCATGATTTTGAGTCTCTTTTTGTGCCATTTTGAATCCATTGCAGAGCGTTTTTGGATAGGCAATGGCTTTCAGACTCTTGACTACAACGTAGAAGAATATTCTGCCTTCAGTACACTTTTTTTAAAAGCCTAAATGGATGTTACAGTTAGGCGCTTACAATGGAAGTTGCAATTTTTGAAGCATATCAAATCAGAAATGTGAAGCTTAAAGTTCTATAAAATATTTCATTGTCTTGTTAACTATTGTTTGAGCTGTAAATCATAATTTTAACAATCATTGTACTGTTTAGCAATGGGAGCATTTGGAAATGCATAGAAATAAATTAGAAACGTGAAGCTTACAGTTTTAAACGCTTATTGTTTGAGCCGTTTGTAAAACTTTTTGTTCCATTCATTTGACTGGTTTAGGTGTTTCTTTGTCATGGGAAGAAAGTTGTAAAACTAGATGAAAAGTTAAATACAAAAATGGTTTGCCATTGTATTACAATGCCTAAAACCATAAAATGATGATTTTTACAGCTTTACAGCTTAAATAATACACAGATAAAATTATTAAAGACCCGCTGTGCTGACAGTCAAGTTGTTGTTTATATGTCTGTGTGGTGTTTTAATATGCTATTAATAATTGTATCTTTTTAAACTGATCTTTGATCTTCATGCCTTATGAATGTAACTCTACACCCTTGCCTCATTTATTATACACGGTTCTATGAATATGCAAATTATCCCTGCCTCCAGTCAGTCACATCAGTTCAGAGATCCACTCATTGATGATCACACGGTGACGTGATTGATTTCAAAGTAATTTGTGACTTTAGAAACACCAGAAATTTCAAACCGCGTTTTTGAGACAGTCTACAGTTTTGAGGAGAAAATGCGAAGCATATAGTCTACACTAGACTTTGCACATTTGTCTTGAAGCATATTAAACACACCACATAGACACATGATCATTAAAAGCTTGATTTTCACCACAGGGGGGCATTAAGACAAACCCCATGTGCAAATTCATCAGTCAACACCATTGCTGAGTATTTTCACCTCAAACTGGTTTAAAACCGCCCATGCTTCCTACCATCACAAACAAACCAATCCCTCAACGTGTGGGGATATTCCTATCATTAAGGATGCTGATTTTTAGAAGGTAGCTGACACTGAGATGGCGAACAGGAACATGGTTTGTGTGACATTAGCAACACATTGTTAGCTGTTTGATAATGTAGTCAAGCCAAAGGCTAATCATATCAATTCCCGTTGCATGTCCGATGTTATAGCGAGCGATACATAAAATGCATTACCATGTAAATAACTTGCAGTATAATTTGCTCTTCCTTTGTGGTTCAAACATATATGGCTGAATTAGGCATAACATTTCCACTTGTCATTGTGTAGCGTTTACTGAGGTTGACGGAGTGGATCAGATAATCTGAGCTGGTGTGATTGAGTGGAGGCGGGGACTAATTTGCATATTCATGATTCTGCATATACTAAATAATTTTATATGTTTTGTTAGTTTATGCTTTACCTCATTCGCATTGGCACACCTTGAAGGCCCCAAGAGATGTTTATACTCTACAAGTTACTATATTATACAAAATAACGGGTAGACGTACTGAGAAAATATCACCTGAACATGTAAGCTCTCACTGTGAAGTGAGAAGTTTGCTGAACTTTGCATTTATCCTTTCCCTGGAGTAATCGTTCACTGGTAGTTGGTCAGAGGTGAACAAAACAAGAAAAACACATAACCACTGGTGTCTAGACGTGCACTCAAGCACTTACATTTCTGGCAGTTTACAGTTTAGAGCATTTAGATGTTGACTAGTATATTTTTAAAAAATAATTTCAAGAAAAATTTCAAATTGAGTGCAACTTTTGGGTTCCGAAAATGGTAAATGGACTGCATTTATATAGCGCTTTCACAGACCTATGGCCACCAAAGCGCTTTACAACTTTTGCCTCACATTCACCCATTCACACACATATTCATACACCGACGGTGACGTCAGCCGTACAAGGCGCCATCCAGCTTGTCGGGAGCAGCTGGGGTTAGGTGTCTTGCTCATGGACACCTCGACACTTGGTCAGGTGGAACCGGGGATTGAACCACCAACCTTTCGGTTAGTAGACAACCTACATGAACCACTGAACCACTGCCGCCCGAAAGCAAAAATCCATTCATTTTCTCCATAGGGAATAGCCATACAGAATTTGATGTGAAAAACTACATTACCTGTGTTGCTGTGAAAAATTCCACCAATCAGAGAGTTGAAACAATCAAACCATAGCTAAAGAGCTCTTTAGCTCCGCCCCTTCCCACAAAACACAAAATACAATATCCACTCTGTATATATATATATATATATATATATATATATATAGATAGATAGATAGATAGATAGATAGATAGATAGATAGATAGATAGATAGATATATGCATATCTTGCAATAAACTTATATGTTGTTTATAGTGATATAATCAACATTTTTAAATGAGTAGTATTTGTCTGTCGTTTTAAATCAATTATGCTGATTGCACTGCTTCATGGGATTGTAGTTCTTTGTGAAATGTTATGATTCACCTCGTAGCTGATCTGTTTGGTTCATTTGTTATAACTCTTTAGCAATTTTTTTAATCCCTATGTGAGAAATGAGTGGAAAGAAAATACTTCTGGAACCAGAGCCACTGAAAACTGTTGTATTAAACACTTTAAACATGCATTGCAAATCGTGTCCCATCCTGTTGGTCCTTTGTAATATTCCTTGAAATTGCAAAAGCATTTCCTAATGACATCGTCCTCCAGAAAATGACGTCATCATTTTGAAGGGAAAACAAACTTCAGAGAGTAGTTGATTAGATGTGTTTTAAAACATTTGGCTCTAAAACATTTTTCCCAGATTCATAAAAAGAGAAAAAGAGTGAAAATTAAGTCAGGAAACACAGTCTGTTGCTTTTCCTCCGCTTCGTATTAGGCAAAATAATGAAGTTCATAAACAGCCTGTAATGGAATGGCGAGTCAGCGGAATGGGATCCAATAGCAGGCTTTATTAAAACACAGAATGGTTGTAACAGGCAGGGTCAAACAGCGGCAAACAGGAATATCAGCGATAAGGCAGAGTCGTAAACAGTAAACAGGCGAGGGGTTGGTATAGGCGGCAGGCAAACAACAGTCCAGTAATCCAAAGCAGTGAGTCAAACAGGGTAGGCAGCAAACAATCAAAAACCGGGACAGACAGGCAGGAAACAGAACCAGGAAAACAAGACACGGGAAACAATGCTCAGAACTGACAGGGAACCTAATCAAGACTTCGCAGTTAGTGTTGTGTGAGAATGGTGTTTATATGTGGTGTGGGTGATGAGGTGCAGCTGGTGCGGTGATCAGTGAATGGGTGATGAGATGCAGCTGGTGCGGTAATCAGTGACTGCGTACAGGACTTCTGGGAAATGTAGTCTGTGTGAATGAGTGAGAGAGAGAGTGTGAGTGTGTGGTGTATAGTCCAAAGTGAAGTGCCCTCTAGAGGTTGTCCCGGGCACTTCAGCTGACGATCGTTACATAGCCAAAGCAAGTGTCTATTAAAAACAATTTTAAAGCTGTTTAAACCAGAAACTATACAGTAAGTATAGTTTTATTTCATATGGCATATTGAGTGGGAGACAAGGTCTTTTTTTATTAATCTGCCTTCCTTTGATCTATTGTGGAAAGTAGAATGGAACTTGATAGATTTATTTCTACAAAAGTGGTCCATAGAATTCAGTGCTAGTTTATGACCTGAGAAAGTGACACTGGGGCGAATTTGTTTCAGGCTGTTTTTCCAAGTTCTCCAGTGCTGCCCATAAAATATGTGTGACTGCAGAAGGTTAGGGGAATGGATGTTGCCTGGGGCATTTATAGGTCAGGATTCAGAGCTCGTTGTCGGTTCATATTTCTGCTTTGGTGAATCTGATTGCAAGTTTGCTGGGCAAAGCTTTATTTTTATTTATTTTTTAAAATATTTTTTCTACATTGATAGAGTGAAAAAAATGCAATGTTGTTGTTTTTTTTGGATACTTTGATACTTTTGCCACACTTAAAGTGTATCATTAACAAACAAAGATGCATTTATTTTAAAGACAGACTCAAGCAAGACATTCTTTGTGTTTCAAATAATGAAACAATAGATCAATAGCGTTTATAATTATAAGTTAATGTATAACGGTACAGTAGGTGTCACAAATTTGTGTCATGAAACTGTTTATTTCCATATTTAAAGCTCAGATTTCCAGTGTGGTCTCAAACTTTTATATCCCACTGTGCAGGATTTTTTTTTTTTTTTTTCACACAAGACGTTTAATGGAACATAATGCTACAGCCTTTAATTATCTACAGTGAGATTTATAAATGGTTGAAATATCAAATTAGGTAACATGTCAAATTTAACGTCAAAGGAATAGTTCACCGAACAGTGAAAATGCAGTCATAAATTCAACCTCATGCTGTTAGAAACCAGCATGACTTTCATTTTCCTGTGGAACACACACACACAAAAAAGAGAACTTTTTACCAAATGTAATGTCACGCTGATCTCTTCTGCAATGAAAGTGAAGAGCAAAATATGCTGTCATGCACTTAAGAGGTCAAAAATAACTGCCGCGGTTAACTGTTACTATTAACAAGATGTCCAAATGACTTATGCATTAAGTCGTACAATAGCTTTGTATGAGTAACACTATGATCATTTATTTTCATTGCATGGAAAAGAGCAGCATGAACATCCTGCCTAACATCTCATTTAGTATTTCACAGAAGTCATCTCGGGCTTCTAAAGAAATGAGGGTTAGAGGTTGACTTTTAGTATTGAATAGTACGGTAGAAGCTTGGGCTGCACACTCCATTTGGAGTTGAATTATGAATTCACACACTTGAACTCTGTGGCTATGAATAGATCTACCCTTGTTTGATCTTTGGAAAGCAAATTGGTGACCAAAATATATATATAAAATATTTGCTGAAAAAGCAGTGCTGTTGCCCAAGGAGTCTAGAAGCTCTGAGGATTCATTGTTTTGCTCAGACTTTGATGCCCGCAACCGAGGAAGGAGAGAAAGAGCGAGAAACGATTGAATTAATGTCTGCAATGCGTCACCTGAACAAACTACACCAGACCAGCCCTAAAATAATTCCATCGAATATGAGCCTTATCTCAGCCTTGGAAAACTATTTCCAAAGCCCTTATCAAAATCCTCTTTTATTCATTTATCATTTTCTGTGGCCTTGAAGCCAACAGTCTGAAAACTATCCTCCACAAGGCTCCAATTACTCTTCGCCTCCATCCTTCCCTGCGGCTCTGTTTTGCTAAAAGAAAACAGTTCACCTCCAGAGCATCCCGTACCCTGCTGTCGGCTCCTCGCAACTGATCTCAGACTGGTTTTGCTGTGTAAAACAGATTTTGCTTAAAAAAATGGGTGTTGATGGGTCTTTATTATGAAGAGCCTCATATAAAGTCCCTAAGCTTGAACTTGGTTTGGTTCTTTGACTTTGAGTAATTTAAAATTTTTAATGAAATTTTGTGTGAAAATACAAACTTTAACCTGTTGAATGAACAACTCTTGGCTTTTTTGTGATGTTCAAGGAGAAAATTATGCAAAATTGGTGTTTGAACATGAATGTTTGTCTGCAGTGTGTACACAACCACCTTATAGTGGGAAAAATCCCCATAAATCATAAGCAGTGTCTCAGAATAAGCCGTTTTCAGTTTCCATACAATGCAATGTCATTAGGCCCCGCCCACGATTGCTGATGGACTCAAATAAATGGGTTGTGAATGGCATTTCATGTAAATAAAAAAAAAATAAAAATACATTTCATTGGAAGTTTGATAGATTTGTTTAGAAATGACAACTATTGTGACAAGGATTACTAAATTTTTTGGGCGTGTTTTTAGTACTGTAGACTTTATGTAGCCCCGCCCCTTTTCAGCGCTGTTTTCGATTTGTATTTCCACATTTGCGGATTTATGAACTTCTCCAGCGAATTACTCTTCAACAGCGATACGGTAGAAATATACAAGACAAAGACAAAGTTCTAAAGATGGCTGAGCGCTTGTTTCACTGGTGTATGAGCTCTATACCTTTAAAATTTCTCATGTAAATTACCCCTGTTATAAATGGGTATATACAAATTTTAATATATATATATATATATATATATATATATATATATATATATATATATATACATTTTGTGTCATTTAAGAAAGAGTATTAAGCTTATAGTTGATATGTAAACTTACAATAAGGTTCATTAATTAACATTAGTTAACATCAGCTAATGATGAACTGCACTTAAACAGCATTTATTAATCTTTGTTAATGTTAATTTCAACATTTATTAATACATTATTAAAATCTTGTTAACATTAGTTCATGTATTGTGAACTAACATGAACAAACAATGAGCAACTGTATTTTGGATAAAAGCGTCTGCTAAATGACTAAATGTAAATGTAATGTAAATGTATTTTCATTAACAAACGATAACAAAGTACATACAGTAACAAATGTATTGCTCATGGCCAGTTCATGTTAGTAAATACATTAACTAATGTTTCACTAATGAACATTATTGTAAAGTGTTACCCATATGTTTATGTCTTGACAGTTCTAACATCATAACCGTAGTGTGTTGTGAATGACCCATTTTTGCAAAGGAGTTTCTATAAAGATTCAAGGCGGACTTGCAAGGAACAGCGCTGTGCGTGAATAGTATATCAACTATTTTAATAGAGCAAGGGAACTCCCTGTTTTCCATTAAATGTCCCATTTCAGTATATAAACATGAGGTTTATTACACAGAAATGCCACAGTTGTCAGGCCTCTTCAGTTTTAAATCGAGTACAGACTCATTTGAATTGCTAATTTAGGGACCTTGTTAAAAACAATACTGAGCCACTCTTTCTTTATGTTGGGACCCTTAGTAAGGCTATGCAGATTCTACACACAGCACATCGATTGGGAAACTTTCTCATATTTTGTTTAGATCTCTTCTTTCTTTTTATCTGACTATGACTGTGCAAAACAAGCTGCTAAACACCGAATAGCCCTTGTTGATGTGTAAATGTTGGTGGTCATATATGCTAATGTTTCTGGTTTCTTACAGTAGAAATGGAAGCATTTTAGAATGGTTCAGTTTGTTTAAACTGGTCTTTTTGGTCTTGGAAAGATATTTTGAGTTCTTTAAGGGTGATTTCACACCTGGTGTGCAATTCTTAGTCTGAAAAGGGTGGCTTGGCCTCTTCAGGTTGGTGGAGAGCTCCTGCCTCAAGTGGACGAGTTCAAGTATCTCAGGGTCTTGTTCACGAGTGAGGGAAGGAAGGAGCGTGAGGTTGACAGATGGATCGGTGCAGCTTCTGCAGTGATGCGGTCGATGCACTGGTCTGTCGTGGTGAAGAAGGAGCTGAGCTGCAAGGCGAAGCTCTCGATTTACCGGTCAATCTACGTTCCTACTCTCACCTATGGTCATGAGCTTTGGGTCATGATCGAAAGAATGAGATCCCGGATACAGGTGGCCGAAATGAGCTTTCTCCGCAGGGTGGCAGGGCGCTCCCTTAGAGATAGGGTGAGGAGCTCGGTCACTCTGGAGGAGCTCAAAGTAGAGCCGTTGCTCCTTCACATCGAGAGGAGTCAGCGGAGGTGGCTCGGGCATCTGTTTCGGATGCCTCCTGGACGCCTCCCTAGGGAGGTGTTCCGGCCGTGTCCCACCGGAAGAGGGCCCCAGGGGAAGACCTCGGACACGCTGGAGAGACTATGTCTCTCGGCTGGCCTGGGAACTGCGTGGTGTCCCCCCCGGAAGAGCTGGAGGAAGTGAGAGGGAAGTCTGGGCATCTCTGCTTAGACTGCTGCCCCCGTGGCCTGGCCCCGGATAAGATGGATGGATGTGCAATTGAGTTCGGAAACAGCATTCACATCGTCCAAACAAACCGGACTTTGACGTCAAACGAACCGGAATCTGCACCAAAAGTGCTAGTGTGAAAGCACCCCAAGATACAGTATGATTTCATACGACAATGAACTCCTATTTTCAAAAGATCAAGGAGAATTCAGTTTCTCACATCACAAGGGCTGGAAGAAATATAGCTCTTTTCTCTTTAGGTTAGAAAGAAAGACAAAGAATCTTCACATTGAATATTTTCCCTCGAGCTCTCAACAGATGAAACTCAAAGCTTTGATTCAACAGGCGTTATGTGTCCGTGTCAAACAAACAGTGACTCTCGCGCTTGCACTCACTTTGTTACCTTGCAGCCTAGGTTCACGCGATAAACAGCACTCTGATTCATGTAGTAAAAGAAGTGCATTTCTAAGAAACTTATTTATGTGTTTATGTGTGGATTATGTCAGTCTGTGTTCATTTTTAGCAATCGCAAGCATCCCACGGCGCTGCATCAGAGCAGATGTTACGGGCGCACCCATATGTGTTAGGTCGCAAACCTCAGCTTACCGGCAGATTCCACCGGTGGCTGCCATATGGTCACATATAGAGGTGAATCAGAGGCTCAAATCTACCAGGACCAACAGATTAGAGCGAGACCGCTGTACAATTAATATTCCTGGATTCAATTAAATAGAGCACTCAAATCATTAGTCTGTCATCATTTAATGTTAACTTGGTTAATGGCACTTTTCTGGAACAGCCTCTCTCTCTTTCTCTTTCTCTCTTAATGTGGTTCAATTTATGCTTGGTCTCCTTCTAAAAACACATTTGTGCCTTGTAATTGTTTTTGATCATTATTGATTTAATATTGGTTTGCTTTTTAATGTATGCACTTTTTAAGCATGCACTCTAGAAAATGGCTTTTGGTAGATAGATAGATGAGGCTGCCACGCTTTAAAACGACAAAAACGGGTTAGTTTATATCTTGCTGTTCTGACTTTTTTTGCAACTGGGAGTTTATATCTCGCTATTCTGTTTATTTCCTTACAATTGGGAGTTTATATCTTGAAGTTCTGGCTTTTTTTTCTCACAATTGGGAGTTTATATCTCGCAATTCTGACTTTTTTTCTTGCAACTGGGAGTTAGTCTCGCAATTCTGTCATAAAGTCCAATTCTGGGAAAAAATATCAGAATTGTGAAATGTAAATTTGCAAGAAAAAAGTCAGAATTGTGAGATAAAAATTCGCAATTACTTTTTTTTTTTTTTTTTTTTTTTTTATTCAGTGGCAGAAACAAGCTTCCCTAAGAAATAGCCATGCGTGATTGGTGAAATATTTGTTCTTTCCAGTCCGATGAATCGATCATTGTTCAGTGAATCGATCAGTTCAGTTCATAATTGTTCCTGAATCAGACTGATTCTCTGCTTTGGTTCTTAAGTTCAGTCACAGTGAATAACAGTTCCCTGGACTGGACGATGATTGATTGATTGATTGATTGATTGATTGATTGACTGATTGGTTTTTACATCACATGACTATGGAATATAGCGATACAAGCAATTTTACAATAGATTTATAGTGCTTTCTTTTTCTTTTTTTCTTTTCAAACTAGGTCCTTAGTCACTAAAAAGAATTAAGCAGTATATTCTTCAAATTCATCCTTTGTTTTTGATGGGAGAAAATTAGTACATGTTTGGTTATCACACAAGAATTTGGGATAACATGAGTGGGTGTAAATGAAGATACAATTATCATTTTTTGGGTAAAATATTCCTGAACTAGTCACAGGAATTTCAATAACTTGGGTGGTTGCACTATATTTTACAGTACGCGTACTTACAGTGTACTTACCTAAGAAAACACTGGGTGATATAAGGTAACTACATGGGTTAAGGTTAGGTGTAGGTGTAGGTTCAGTACTTGGTTATTACCCAGTTATTGTAATAAGTACATAGTATGTACATGGGGAACAGGACTGTAAAATAAAGTGCTACCATTTGGGTTTTCAGAGTTGCAGCTTGATCATATTCATCAGTAAGAAATTGGATGTCATTGGATGAAGCTCAATTTACAGAACACCCTAAGTTGTAACTGAAAACTTAATGTTATTCGACTGCACTTAAAACTGTAAGGCAGCAATCAAACTTTAGTTTAAGTGTATTGAATTTTTCTTTTAGAGTAGATAAATGTTATATTATTATTTTTTTCTGTTTCCTTATGACTGAATCAGACTGAATTTTCTGTTTTCTTCTGAGAACTTTGCTCTTCATTATTGTGTGGTTTTAATAGTGTCAGTATTAGTTGCTTGTGCAGCCTTCAAGTCCTCCTGGGAAATTCTAGTTTCAGCATCAGACTGCATGTCCACGGACCGCCCACAGTCTGTTTACTGACTGTCTGATGCATATTCCGCACAAAATTATGAAAAGTAGTAGAAAATGTGCAGTTCCAAGCTGGGGTCTATCAGTACACCCAGAAACAAAGGTGTGTTTATTAGTTACCTGGTGAATGGAGTGTTTTTTTTTTTTAGAAAATATTTTTAAACATTTAGATATTTATATGTAATGAGGTATTTCAAGTTAAGGAGTGTTATTTCAACAACATGGATGGGTTATTTCATGCAGCCAACATTTTCTAAAATAGAATTAAAAAGCATTTTTTTGGCTCTCAAACTTTATCTGGGTATTCTATTTATAAAGAATGTGTACAAAATAAAATGCTTTATGACCAATGTAAACTTACCATAAATTCTTTTTAGCACACCGTGATGCCCCCGTGTTGGAAAGTCTGGGCTCAAAGAAAAGCCAGAGTACATTTCAACATAATGTTGGCGTTCACAGACGTTCATTTTATAAATGAGCATGACTTGAAGGCAGCAACAAACCGACACGCTTATATTAGAGCTCCTGTCTCGACAATTGCATCTCTGCGTATTTGCATCGTATTTCCGTTCATGTAGGTGTAGATAAATCACAGTGCGTCCTGCCCAGTTACGAAACAGGGTAAACATGGTGATGAAGTGTTAATTGCCAGCTGTGTTTGCAGAACGGGTGCTATATTCCCAGATCTTGTTCTTTAAATCTCTTCCTCTTTCTCTCACAGCTCTCTCTTCATTGATCACAGGTACATGGTTAGCTCACAGATGGCCGTAAGGCCAGCTAATCTCGATGTAGTTAAATGCCATCTGCCCGAACACGCTAGACATCAGGCATTCAAATGGCCACTGTGAATTATGACACAGACAGTAACGGCACTCTTTTACTATCCGACGCGTACTTTTGAGAGTTCTGAGTGTTTGTGATTTAAAACACAAAGGTGAATCTGTTCGTGGCAGCAGAATTGATTAGTCCCAGGTGCGCAGATGACACATACACAGACTCATTCTTGCTTGACCACACAGGCACAGTGCAGGCATTTTGGGTAGACGGAAAGTGCTGGCGAAGTCTGTTTGCCAGATTCCCACAAAGGCCCTATTTGCACACATACAGAGCTGTGACTATGTTTAAACCTAATGATGGAGCAGCTCCAGTAATGTGCCCACGCTTGTCTGCTTCGGGGGCGGTTAAGAGCCAGTCGAGCCCCCAGGAGGGATCACTCTTCCCGGGGACAAAGGTCCGCGGCGTTCCCCTGGAAACACACAAGCAGGAAAACCTGGAGAAGGATCTGGCAGGCACGCTGTAGAGGTTGAGATAAGAAGCAGTTGGACAGTAAAAACGGATTAATGGATTAATGTGGGATGGGCGAAGAATTAACAACACTCGTGTTGGGGACAGTTGGATGTACATTGTTCAAGACTGAAATATCCTAGCTCAACTTATTGCATCAGAAAGTTAAAGTTTGTTAGAGCCAGATGGTATTTTTGTGGGGGGTGGGGGGCATTATCTAGAGAGCATTTAATTGATCAAAAATATATAGTTTTCAGTATATTTTTGGTGCAGAATGAACACTTTACAGTTTAATTTTGGATTTCTCCTGAGCTACTACGTTTGTATTATTACATTGCTTAGTAGTAGTATTGAGGTCATCCATATTCTAAATAGACCTCACCATTAATAGACAATAACATGTTAGTTTATATTTTGTTTTATTTTTCCTCTTTTATTTTATTCGATTATTTTATTTTCGAGGTCATATATATGGTAAATGGATGAGCTCAATGTTATTAATTTTATTATTCTATTATTATTATTATTATTAATTTAATTTAATTTAATTTAATTTAATTTAATTTAATTTAATTTATTTTATTTTATTTTATTTTATTATTCTATTGATTTAATTTTCATTTATTTTATTTATTTCATTTTACTTTATTTTATTTTATTTTATTAATTTTACTGCATTTTTTTTTGAGGTCATATATATGGTAAACAGAAAACCTCAATGTTAACAGACTATTTTATTTTATTAAATTTTATTTTATTTTATTATTTTGCCCTTAATGCTAATAGAGAATTTTAAAAAAATAACATTGAGGTCGTTCAGTGTTAAGTGTGTGTGTGTGTGTGTGTGTGTGTGTGTGTATTCAGTATTTATTTTGTTATTGTACATTTTTACATTTTAAAATGTTGTAGGTACAAATTTTAAACGCCAGTAATGGCATGCATGATGAGAAAATGATGCATTATTGTAAACATGCTTTGCTGCCGTTTCTGGACATTTTTATTGTTATTTTTACCCTCCTCTCTCTCCAGAATGTCAAAAGGTATTTTTTAGTTTTCATTTTTTCCACCCATGTTTTAACCCTGCTAACCTCATCAAGCCTGCCTGACACAAACATTGATCCCAAATCCTATTAGAAGCAATTCCTCTGCTCTCCAAAACTCCCAAACAAGTATGAGTGTGTCTGAGCAGCTTTTCAGGAAGGAAACTAACAAGAATGTTTATCCTCCCCCAAGTTCATAATTAAGTGCTCATAATAAGTGCGGTTACATTAGCTGTTGTGCTGTGCATAAGTGTGATTTTTACACAACGCTGGCAGCATGAAAGAAAACTCAAAAGATTTTCTGAGAACTGGGGAAAATAAAGTGCAAATAATTTACAGGTCTCTCAAAGAATTGCAAATGTGAAACGGGCGGATAAACAACAACAATGTCAGGTTGTCAATCCGTTCACAATTACTGAAAGCTGAAGTGGTAAAATATAATATTAAGTTGCAGCATGTTTTGAGACAACATTTTCAGCTACAGATTTCTCTTACTAAATGCTTGTGTTAATTCAACACAAAACTTGACAGATGAGTTACATAAATTTCATTGCTCCCATCATCCCAGTATAAGAGTCCTGGGTGTCTTAGATTTACCCTGCAGGTGGTATAATAGAAAACGAAATGGCTCAGACACCTTTGTCGAGCAGACGTGGTGGAAATCTTGTATAAGTGACGCAATCCCTTTAATGTGATTTCTTCTCCTTAAGATGATAAAGAGGGATTACTTCAAGAATTAGCAGCCAGTCTTTACCTGCAACATGTCACTTCCCAGAATGCACGCCTGCTTGCCTCTCCAGCTAGAATGAGAAAGCTAACCAGCCCACGATTTATCACGCATACTAAAATCGCTGTGTTACAGTGGTGACAAAGGAAGCCACATTTGACTAGTTTGCCCTGTATTATCCTGTTACACAGGCTAATGAGGTAAGTGATTAGCATGTCAGCCTTCCTCCATTAGCATGCGCCGGGATTCACGATGATTTGTTTCGTCAAGCCATCGTTGGCTGTGTCTGCAATTCATCTGAGGCAGACGGCAGCGACGGGAGAAGGGTAGACGCAAATGACTGTAGATCATCGATAAACACATTTTACAGTTGTTGTCGCAAATTAACTCCTCTTATCTCTATTCAAGCTCAGATCACACAATTGATTGAAAATATTAAAAAAGTGAAGCTTTAGTGTATAGTTTGTCACTAAAAATAAATTATTATATTATATTATATTATATTGTTATATTTTATATTATATTATACTACATTATATTATATTATATTATATTTTATACTATATTATATTACATTATATTTTATTTTATTTTATTTTAATAATAAACAAACAAATATATTTTTTATATTATACTACATTATATTTTATTTTATTTTATATTATATTATATTATATTATATTATATTATATTATATTATTTTATTTTATTTTATTTTATATTATATTATATTATATTATATTATATTATATTATATTATATTATATTATATTATACTATACTATACTATACTATACTATACTATACTATACTATACTATACTATACTATACTATACTATACTATACTATACTATACTATACTATACTATACTATACTACACTACACTACACTATACTACACTACACTACACTATACTACACTATACTATACTATATACTGATGAGCCAAATTATGACCACCTGCCAGATATGCTGTTGGTCCTCTGCACTCCACCAGAACAACCCGACCCGCTGAGGCATGGACTCTACGAGACCCCTGTCCTGTGGTATTTCAGACCAAGACATTAGCAGCACATCCTTCAAGTCCTGTAGGCTGCGAGGTGAAACCACCTTTGATCAAACTTGCTGGTCCATCATTTCATAGATGGTCTGTTGGATTGAGACCTGGGGAATTCGGAGGCCAGGGCAACACCTTGAACTCTTCATCATATTCCTCAAATCATTTCAGAACAATGTGTGCAGTGTGGCAGGATACAATATCCTGTTGAAAGAGATCGCTTCCATCAGGGAACACCATTCAGCAATGTTTAGGCATAGGTGTCAAATTTACGTTCAATTGAATGACAGGATCCCCTTGACTGCCTGTTGATGTCCCACAGTGCATCCTGGTGCCATCACTTCCCTAAGTAAACGGCGCACACGTACACGGATTTGAAAGAAAACAGGCCTAATTGGACCATTCTTCCACTGCACCAAGGTCCAGTTCCTCTTGCTTTTTGGATTGTGGACAGGGGTCATCATAGGCACTCTGACTGATCTGCAGCGACACAGTCACATACACAGCAGAGTGTGACGCACTGTGTGTTGTGACGCATTCCTCTCTCCTTCTGTTGGCTCGGGATAGCCTCCGTTGCCCTCGTGCATCGATGAGCCTCGGGCGCCTGACACCCTGTCGCAGGTTTGTGGATTGTACCTCCTCAGAGCTCTGTTGGTTAATTCTCACCACTGCTGACCCACAAGCCTGCTTGTCTCAGAGATACTCTGAACCGGTCGCCTCGCCACCGTAGTTTGGCCCTTGTCAAAGTCACTCGGATCTTTATTTCTGCCCATTTCTCCTGCATCCAACACATTGATTACAAGAAGTGTATGCTTAACATCTAATCTACCCAGAGCTTAATATGTGGCCTTGTTAGGAGATGATAACAATATTCGCTTCACCTGTAACCGGTCATAATGTTTTGGCTCATCAGTGTATTATATTATATTATATTATATTATATTATAATTATGGTCATATAATTAGAATATCATCAAAAAGTTGATTTATTTCAAGTAAATTTTACTTGAATTTTCCTTTACTTGTGTTTTGAGTTATTTAGCTGATTAGAGTGTGGCACCAGGTGTCTTCAATATTGAACCTTTTCACAATCTTCTAATTTTCTGAGATGCTGAATTTGGGAATTTCAGTTATAATCATCAAAATGAAAAGAAAGAAACATTTGAAATATATCAGTCTGTGTGTAATGAATGAATATAATATACAAGTTTCACTTTTTGAATGGAATTAGTGAAATAAATCAACTTTTTGATGATATTCTAATTATATGACCAGTACCTGTATAGTATATTATATTATATTATATTATTAATAATTTTAATATTTATTAATTTTATTTAGTTTTAGTAATGTTATTACTTACACTTCATTTCAGTTAAGTTTTAGTTTTTCACCTAAGATTTATATTTCATTTCATTTCAGCATTATTTCAATTACCGGAAGCCATTTTTAATAGTTTTAGTTTTAGTTAACAATAACAACGTTCTCAGGGTGAGTATTGTTGAATGCAGAACTAATATGAAGTATTTTTTGGGGGGAGAAGTCTTTTCTAAAAAGACCTAAAACTCAAGTACATGAGCAATTACATCAAAATACTTTGTGATAGGAGACCAATGTGTAATCAAAAACTGGGACAAGATTTATATGGTCACAATTTACTCATCCTCATGTTGTTTCACACCTACATGTTTTGAAGAAAGACCGGTCTTTGTCCATACAATGCAATTCAGTGAGGCATGAAACAGCGGTGGCTGATTTGACATTGATTATATGGAAGGAAAAAAATGGCAAAATAACTTCTTTTGTGTTCCACAGAAGATAGAAAGTCGTTCATGTTTGTACCCACACGAGGGTGAGAAAATGATGATACAATTTTATTTTTTTCGCTAAACTTTTACCTAAAAACTGTATGTTTGTCCGAATTCATGATGCCACTAATTATGGGCGGTACGCTGTTGCAAAATGCCAAACTAATTTAATATTACGTAAATGACCTTCAAAAGCGTCTTGGTTGTGTAGAATCCATGGATCTTTCCAGTAGAAGTTGAACAGTACAGGCACAGACTACAAAGCTGTTCTTGTTTACCAGGTAGCTTCTTTTAAACAATCATGTCTTGTCAGATCAAAGTGTTTTCAGCATCTAGTTGCTTTGAAAAACACCCCCCTGCTGTCTTACGAGTTATGGCAATACTAAAGATTTATTAAATATTTTATATTCCTTAAGAGTGAACAGGTGAGACTGTCAGTGAAAAACCCTGGAGCTCACAGACTCTTGCTATCGCAAGGACGTGCTTAAATAATGAAGTTTTATGGTGTGTGAAATAAGACTGTGCTCTTATACAGCAGGGATCATCCCACAGTTATGTCCTTTTGGTGTAGGTACGGTATAAAGTCGTGTGTATCTGTAAACCAACGGCATTGAGTTAAATGCATGATACATTACTGTAGTCTGTGGCTACATTCTCTCCTCCACACAAACACACACAAAGTGTTTCAGATTTATGAGCACATTTACGAACTGGTTTGACTCTCGGATGGAGTCTTAAATTTGAATGTTTAATTTTAAGTACTTTTTTGTTAGTATTTTTTTGGGTTGTTGATGTGCAGTGCAAAATATAGTGAGCAGTTTTACATAACGGAAGTGAATAAAATCAATCAAAAATGTATTTAAAACGTTTTATAGTAAGTATACATTGGGTACGTTCACACTCCAGCAGAATACAGTTGTCAGTCCTGAATTTGAGTCGTTAACACGGTTAGGTTCACACGCGGTAGTTATTTACAGGAGTGACGACCTATTTCTACTGAGCAACAACCTCAATCTAACCGAATTCACACCTGAATATTTTCAGGACTCGCAACTTCATTCTCTGAAAACCTGTGTAAGGATGGATCGCCTACAGGAGTTCAAGCTGCAGGGTTGCTGAATGACTAAAGAAACGTTGATGGTAGAAAACTGTACATTTCTTGTCTATTACCACCCACTGCAACTTATACCAACAACGGAAATAAGCGCAATTATAATAGCTAAATATGTGGGAGAGCGTTGCTATAGTGTGATGATATTATATTGCAATAAGTAGCACATCAAAGTTAATACCAAATAGTTAACACATTATTTGTAGTGAAAGAGCTTAATGACAATATATTGGTTTATGGTTACACTTAAAATGATTACAAAATAGATGTGATGATAAAAAAACTTATACCATTAATCGTACCCAGCATGTATGTAAAAAGTTACCTGAGAGATAGATAGAAAGAAAGAGAAAGACAAAGAGAGAGGGACAGAGAGTGTCCAAGACAGAGGGCAGACAGCAAGAGAGCCAGAAGAGACAGCAAGAAAGCAGAGCATAAAAAGACTAGAGCAGAGTGTAAAAGAAGAGACAGAGCAACTGTTACAATCTTCTTTTATCCTTTTCCTTGACCATGTGACTCAAAACCCAAATGTGAGACATTCAAACTGACCAATCAGAAGTAAAACTTCCCCCACTGTACTGAAGGTGTGACAATTCATCTTGGCCTACATCACTATCACTATCACCACCTTTGTGTCTTTCCAAATGGCTCTTGTAGCATGAGAGAGGGGACTGAAACAGCAAAGCCAATGTCTTTGTTCATTTTTAAAATATCTTTGAATATTTTCAGTCTTACACCTGCGCTGTGTGAACGGAATCGGATTGGAGAGCTAGTTATCTGTCGCATCATACAGGACGAGAGAGACGTCTGCTGTAACGTGTGTTGCGAGTTTTCATGTGTGGTTTCGGTATACACTTTTGTGTCATCTGAAGGTTTTAGATCCAGTCCCTGTCCTCCACCGAAGCTGCTTCCATCAGTTTTGTGTTTTATATGTGACTGAAATGCTCCGTTCTCCACCCACATTAATGAAGGTTTGACAGATGAAACTCTAAGCTTGATTTGACTTGTGTTGAGTCAAAAGTGATGAGACTTTTTTTTTATGGACGTCTTGATTAATAAAGTTCAAAAGAAAAGCATTTATTGCAAATCTTTAACATTATAAATGTCTTTCCTGTCACTTTTGATCAATCAAATGCATTTTTGCTGTAAAAATTTTTAATTTCTTTAAAAGACCCCAAAAATTTGAACGCTAAACTATTTTTCCAGAAACATATCCATTAACGCAAATAATATATTAGCAAGAAGTTCTTGGAACCCAGTTTAATGTGCGTCACCATAGTGATACAATGCAATCTTTAAGAAATTGATTTGTATCTACTCCTTATGTTGTCTTTTGTATTTCCTCCAACAAAAGAACGCAACATGAGTTTTGTCTTTGATTTCTGACAACCTAATTCCCCATATTTGGGTATTTGCTCATGCAGAACTTGCCACTGTGTTTGTATTTTGTCCATTGTATTTTTTGCCCATATTATTATCATTCACAATAACAGGTGGTATCATTCATATATTAACCGAACTCACGAAAATTGAATACTTTATAGTATGCATAAAACAGTACGCCAACAGCATGTCTGAATACATAGTATTCGAAAAACAGTAGGCGAAAGATCTATACTTCTGGCGAGATTCTGAAGTGTGCATGCTATACGATGGACACTTTACTATCCCATGAGGCCATGTGAGAGGAGTTGTCCCACTGACACCGTTGGTCACATGATAGTGGCAACATGAATAGAACCTTTTTAACTGTCGTGGAGTTTGAAGCTAAATATAGCACCTATATACAATTCATGATGCAGACTCTCAAATTTGTTACTAGCAGAAAGCATATTTAGCACCCCAAATATTGTGTGAACATCCTCACGTGATGTTTTAGAATGACCCTTCACGCTGTATTTATGTTGCTCTGCCTCTCTCCACTTGACCTGGCCGTGTCATTCAACCTGAAAGAAGATTATCTGTGTCTACAGCAGGCGCCCACAACATGGCCAGGCGCTGTTGTAAGCCAGCCGCATTTAGAGCACGTTCACATTTACCTAGTTCCGTATTTGACCTGTGGATTACAGAAGCGTTTCTCTGGCTCTTTGTTAATCCCTCATGCAGAAATCACACACACCTACACTCAGAAAACCCAGGGATACTGTACACCAGTGAACGCCAAATATAACAGGCTTACACTAGGGGAACAGGATTTACCAAGGTATGGTAGATTAGAGCAGCGAGTCCCTCGCTGGACTTGTTCATTTGAAGGAATGTAACGCCAGAACATTGTCCAACATGAGGAAATCATTCTGGACCACTTGAAGCCTGACGCTTATAAATGTATGCAACAATTTACAAAGCGGTTCATTCATACATTAGCATTTGGTAATTCATTTCTGCTTATGGTAATACATTCTTATAATTTTTTTATCACATCATTTGTATATTTATCAATTTATCAATTAATCATTTACATGTTAATGCATACTGTGCACGTGCGTATATACATATATTGCAATGAACTTTGAGTATCGTAACTTTGCAGATGTTGTTTATGCTCTAACAGCAACATTACATACTAACTAAAGTTAAAAAAGTGAAATCAATATGAACCGCTCATTTAAAAATATCTATATGGTAATTTTTCCCCATGGTATTGATGTCAAAACCACAGTGGCTGGTGAGCAAAAAAGTTAATATATAATGAATATACACTATATTTACAGGCTTTAGATTATTTCCAAACATTTGTAAATAATAATGTATTTAAAAATATGCAATTTTTAAGACGCTGAGCTGTTTCAGACAGCATTTGAATTACTTAGAGCAGTTTCTGCATATTAAGTTGGGATTGGAAGTATTTTAACATAAAACAAAATGGCACATTTTACCTTTAAGAATAATAGCAAGATCTGAAAATTAAGAATTGGGTCAAGGCACAGATTCAGTGGTCCAAAATGGAAGGACATTTAATGCCACAATTCCCTTCTGCTCACACAATACCAAAGGAGGGAGGGAGAAAAAGAAAAGAGATAAATAAAGAAGGAAGAGACAGGGATAAAGAGGTGTGTGAGAGAGCTCTGAATTGGGCCCCCATGCGGATCCACAGGCAGAGAACATTTGTGATCCGCCTCACTTCACCGTGGGAGAGCGTTTCCTAGCCCTGGATTACCGCAGCACATTGAATAGACCAAAGACACTTTGTGTGAAAGTGTGTGCACATCAGTGGGAGATAAACACAGTACTGTGGAACACTTATTTTCTCTGCATCAGCAGCAAATCCAGATTCAGCCGCGTCTCCTTTACTCTTCCAGTGGAAGTCCATGCTGGTTGCAAACCCGTTTATCTCTGGGACTGAAGTCAAACATGGGACTAATTAGACTTGCATTGTTAACATCGCATTGTCTGCCAGTTCAGCGGATAGACGCAGTGACCCCCATATTGTTGATTTTGCACAAATCAAGGCGCAGTTTGCATCTGAAATGAGGCTTGGGTTGAAAGCTGACACTCTCAAGCCGGGAACACACCAAGCTGAAGCCGACGAACATGTGGCATCGCAGACTGCGGGGTCGGCTCACGTCGGCAGCTTCTGGTCCAAAGTTGCCCTGACACACCAAACCGACGCTCGACGCCTGCGTATAAAGGAGATAACTGTCTAGTTAGGCACATTTATTTGTCAATATTCGTCATTCAAAAAGGAAAAGCAAAACTAAGACTGCATGTATAGAAACCAAAATCAAAGCAGCACTTGCTTACCGTTTTGAATCTCAATCATGCTGATCACGTTCTTTATTCCACTCCGCTCACGCCATCCATCCATCCATCTTCTACCGCTTATCCAGGGCCGGGTCGTGGGGGCAGCAGAGACATAGTCTCTCCAGCATGTCCTAGGTCTTCCCCGGGGCCTTCTCCCAGTGGGACACGCCCGGAACACCTCCCTAGCGAGGCGTCCAGGAGGCGTCCGAAACAGATGCCCGAGCCACCTCCACTGACTCCTCTCGATGTGAAGGAGCAACGGATCTACTTTGAGCTCCTCCCGAGTGACTGAGCTCCTCACCCTATCTCTAAGGGAGCGCCCTGCCACCCTGTGGAGGAAGCTCATTTCAGCCGGAATTTCATTTTTTCGGTCATGACCCAAAGCTCATGACCATAGGTGAGAGTAGGAACGTAGATTGACCGGTAAATCGAGAGCTTCGCCTTGCAGCTCAGCTCCTTCTTCACCACGACAGACCAGTGAATCGACCGCATTACTGCAGAAGCTGCACCGATCCGTCCGTCAACCTCACGATCCTTCCTTCCCTCACTCGTGAACAAGACCCCAAGATACTTGAACTCCTCCACTTGAGGCAGGAGCTCTCCACCAACCTGAAGTGGGCAAGCCACCCTTTTCCGAATGAAAACCATCCGCTTCTGTTATTATGAAAATATTTGTGCATTCGAGTGCTCCGGTAAGATGAGGTAAAATTAGAACAACCTTCTGTCTGAGCCGTCATGACTTCTTTGCTTGCTTTCATAACTTTTACTTGATACGTGAACTGACTCGTAAAAATGAAGGTTCAAAAAGGGGTTTTTACAGCGATGATGAACCATTTTGGGTTCCATAATGAACCTTTTATTTTGTTCTTATAAGAACAATTTTCTTAGTGTGAAGAACATTTTAATGATCTAAAAAACTTTTTTTTCCCACTATAAGAACCGTAAGTGCAGTGGTAAGGTTTTATTTTTAGTGTGAAACATTTTATCTTGAGAAACATTATAGACTTTCCATTTATGAGATATGTTGGAATTGGTTGTGTTAGCCTTGATATTTCCTGGTACTGAATTGAAAAGAAAGTACTGTAAGTGGCTTTGGCTAGAACTTTTTGTCTTAGTGAAATCTTTTTTCCAAAGAGAAGTTGGCCTTGAATGAGTATGAAATGGTTTGGGTGAACCAGTTTACTCTTGTAGTTGCGTAAACTCAAAAATGCTTTTGTTAGCTTGTGATGATGTTTTTGAGACAGATACGGTTTTACAGTGATGTAATCTCTGTCACAAATAAAACAAATTGTTTATGTTAATAAAAAAAAATGCAGTTTGGTAAGCACCGAGGTGGGTAAATTGACAGATGTGGTTCATTTTGGACCCTGTCTGTAACCCATGACTAGTAGTGTGAAAAACATATAATCAGATCACCAAAGATGCCAACAGAAATTACACCACATGCAGCCGACTTCATCCATTCTTGTCAGTGCACTGAGCGACTGTGTGCAAGAAAAGAGTCAAGGTTGTCTGTGAGAGTGGGCAAACAGAAGGAAACGTGACAGGCAGGCTCATTTTCAAGCAGCAAGGTTGGTTAAGATTATAAGCTGTACTACTGACTAAGCGAGCAATCGCTCGCTGCCAGCCACTGACAGCCCTGTTAAATGACAAAAGCTTCATTTACTTGTCAAAAATGATAGAAACGCCATTTCTCTCCCTCTTCACTGTTCCTCTTTTCTCTGAATAGCAACATTAGGGCAGAAATGTTCAGTCTTATGCTGTCAAATAATCTATGACTAGTGATTCTGTGACAGATGAGTCGATCTGCCTTGAAAAACGAAGTCAGAACACCTTAAATATGAGTTTTGTTCAGCTTGTGTAAACCTTTGATATGAATTCTTATGAACCTCATGTTCTGACATGGTAGTTTATTTCATAGTATGTTCTGATTAAGAAGTCGATATTTTAACTATTCCTGGATTTGTGTGTTTTCTGCAGAAAATGTGATGCTAGGGTGTCTTGGGTAGGGAATCGTAAGGTTTTAGCAATTTCAGTTCCAGTGCTGACTGACTGACTGACTTATGTATGTGTGTGTATGTACATGTGTGTTTGTTTGTGTGTGTATGTAGGTATGTATTTTTTTTTTGTTTGTTTCTAGAAGAATTATTTGTAAAGATGTTCTTACGGCGTTGTTATAACACAACAGAAATCATTTATTTTAACAGAAATAATTATTTTTAATCCAATTTTACATTTTTTTTTCAATTTTAGCACAATTCTTGCCAAATATGCCATGATTTTCACAGAACTTATATTTACATACATATATTTATATTTACTAAAATATAATTTGTATATAATTCAGTGACGGCTCCAACTCATTCATAGTGTTTTTGATGAGTGTCATCTTCCATTTCCTTTAAAAGCCCGGTGCACTTGCACCGCGGATTCGCTATTCACATGGCGGAATTTGCAAGCGGAAAGACGGAACGTTTTTCCAGAGAGGAATCCTTTTATTTTTAATGTTTTGTGCTGCTGTACGTCCCTGTGTGTGTAACACGCAGAGTGTACACACATTGTACACCCGCCTACAGGCGCATATTACTAACGCACACTTTAAATAAAAAAATAAAACATACTGCACCACTGACTTTAGATCAGGTTTTTGTTGGTCAATGGCACAGTCGTTTTCAGTTGTGCCTGAACACACCTCGTTTTCAGACCAGCACACTCATGGCCGAACAGATGAGCGCGAGTGCATTTGCTATTTAAACAACGTGACGCTGGACGTGAAAATGATAACTGCTTCGGGCTGAAACTAGTCAAGTCACCTTTACTTATATAGCGCTTTTTACAATGCAAATTGTGGCAAAGCAGCTTTATATTAATAATTATTTTTGGCTGCACAGCAGCTCCCAAAGAAAATGGTGTCATTGCAAAGATCAATAGTTATTAGTCTAGTTAATTTATGTATATCAGCACTGGAGAAAACAGTGATGTAATCGTCCTACTCAGTTCACATACAATGGTGCCACCAAAAACACTGCTGAATATCAAGCAAGTGTCCCCAACTTAAGCAAGCCAAAGGCAACAAAGGAACCAAAGCTCCAACAAACTACGGAGAAACACTTGCGTCACATTGTGCCGTGTGTACGATAGGGCCCAAAGAATGAAAATAGAACTATTTATGCTCATTTACAGTGCACTACAGATTTATAGATTCATCGTTTTGGAAAATCAATCAAAACCAACATTGTTTGTGAGTGGTTGACTAGCATTCCTAAGATCCCTCTGTCAACATAAGCCTGTTTTTTGACCAGCAGGATGCAATCATAAGTTTTATGTAGTGCTCTCTTCCCAAGCCACATAATTTGAGGTATCATTCATTACAACTATGGAAGCTTGTTCCTGCCACTGAATGAAAAATATAAAAATTCACAATTACGAGAATTCTGACTTTTTTCTCATAATTACATGATATAAAGTCGCAATTGCGAGATATAAACTCAACTGCAAGTTATAAAGGCAGATATAAAGTCACAAATGTGAGAAAAAAGTCTTTTTTTTTCCCCCTCAGAATTGGACTTTATAACTTGCATTTGTGAGTTTTTATCTCACAATTCTGGGAAAAGAAGTCAGCATTGAGTGATGTAAACATGATATATTCAAGTTATATCCCACAATTCTGGGAAAAGAAGTCAGCATTGCGTGATGTAAACGTGATATATTCAAGTTATATCCCACAATTCTGGGAAAAGAAGTCAGCATTGCGTGATGTAAACGTGATATATTCAAGTTTATATCCCGTAATTCTGAGAGAATTTCTGAGAGATGTAAATTCACAATTGTGAGACAACAAGTCACAATTATCTTTACAAATAGTTTTATTCCGTGGCAGTAACAAACTTCCATAGATAAAGTAAGAATAATAGATATCAATAAGACCCACAGCGTACAAGATTGCGTGCGTGGGTGCTGATGTAAATCTCCCTAACAGCTCTACAGATCTTCCGCCTGTGTATGTGCGTGCTTGCGTCCACTCTTCACTCACTGACTGTGACTGTGAATCTAGTCCTTTGAGACGTCGCTGTCTGCACCTCTACAGACACTTCATGTCACAGCGAGGGGGCCGCGTCAGCTGGCATTAGCTCCTCTGTCGCTGTGAAGATACCAAGAGCATGCAGGTGTATCTGGAGGTGACTCGGCTTCCCACAAACGTCATCTGATAGACTAAAACAGCGGGGGCTGCGGAGGCTGATGGATTAAAACAGTGTGAGGTCAGGTGAGATCAAGACTCGTTTTGGCTCAATTACAGATCCTATCACAGCTGTCTCTGAATACTACATATCCAAATATTCCCAAAGAGGATAACTTCTGTTATTGCATGCTATTCTAAACCCCAGCAGATATAATATCCCTGAATTGCTGGTTACCAGATATCCTAGTATTCAAGCAGAAACCATCTTGGACCAGCATGGGAATTCATGCTGAACTAGTCTTTTTTAGCAAGGGTCGTGCTTTAGTTTCTTAAAATTGAGGGATCTTTGAACAAATAAACATATTGTGTCGGTAGTAGGGGTGAATTGGTACACAAACATGACAGTTCGGTACGTACCTCGAAATTGAACAAACATCACGGTTCAGCAGAGGGAGTAAACAAAACATAAAATTGCTTCATTTTTTTCTTTTTTTAATTAAACGGTGGTTTATTGAACAAATTGTGTCTTTCTCTTTAAATAAATTCAGTTCTACTAGAAAGACTCGGGAGGCAAGATAACAAGACAATGATATTTATTAACAATCAGTGAGCAAAATATGGTAAGATAAAGTTCTTTGGCGTAGGCCCTGTCCGTAGCTTAGATCCTCAGATCTCAGCATTTTCTAAAAGATGAAGGCAGGGGCGTTGCCGACCCCCAGGAGGTATGGAGAGGGACCATCCTGGTGGTGGTTGGGAGGATGGAGGTTAAGTTTAACGTCAGTTTCTGCGAACTCAGACATGTGTAAGTACCGATCTTATATAGCTACTCCAAGTGTTGGATAATGATTGGTTAGATCTAAACTAGTAGTGACGTAACATTTGAGTCTTCCCGGCAGAACTTGCGCTAGAGCTTTCATTTATGATTAACATTTTCTTAAGGATAAAAAAAAAAAAAATTATCTTTGCTTGTGAATTAACATGTTATGGACTCTAAATCAGCGGTCCCCAACCTTTTTTGCGCCACGGACCGGTTTAATATCAGACAATATTTTCACGGACCGGCCTTTAAGGTGTGGCGGATAAAAACAACAAAATAAAATGATACGACCAGCATAAAAACTGGGGTATTTTTTAAATCTTATAATAAACGTGAATCCAATGTGTAGGCTTACTCGCAACTTTATTAGCAGCGTCCTCGTAACATCGCGCCAACAACATAACATGAGTAACATCCTCTCTGCCCCCTAACGCTCTCTGGCGGGCTTGGTGCGTGTAAATCACCTGTTGCGATAAATCCATATTTCAAGTAGGACTCCTGGTATTGTCTGTTAAATGCAGCTTTCTTTTTCTTGGAAATCGTAGGCTCTTCTTCTGTCTCCTCACTGGGCCGTTTCCCCTTCGCAAAGAAGCTTTCCAGAGACGTTTGTTTTTTACTCATTTTGCTAGCTTGTGTGTTTATTTTTAGTGGTAACGTATCACGTGACCTAAACAGGCGTTGCTATGCGCCAAGAGTGAGTCATAGACGGATGTAACGGAGAGAATTTGAAGTTGAGATGCTGACTCGCGATCTTCGCAGTAGTGAACGCGCCAGAGAGAGAAATGCACATTTCATACACACTTGCACATTTCATACTAATTACATAAGTCAGTGTTTTTTTTTTTTGTTTTCTTTTTTTAAATAAGTTATTTATTCTTTCTGTGCGGCCCGGTACCAAATGGCCCACGGACCGGTACCGGTCCGCGGCCCGGGGGTTGGGGACCTCTGCTCTAAATGACTTGCCTTGAGATTATTCTCTAGCTGTTTTATTGACGTCTTTCCGTCTTTCTTCTGTGCTTTTTTTTCCTGTTGTGGCGGTTAGCAAACAACCTTGCATTACCGCACGCGTGGATTGGAGCATGGATCACCTGTGACTGACTGTATCCGTCGTCTGACTGTATGCACCGAACCGTGACGCACGTACAAATCTTTAAAAAATGCTCAAGATTTCTGTTTGATCAAATCAGTCCAAAAAGTGAAAGAAAAAAACAGCACTTAAAAAAAAGAAATGGTAGTTGTTTAAAAGATAATGCTAATTTTAAAACACATTAAGTCTAAATTTATTTAAAGAGGACCTATTATGTGGTTATAAAAAGGGGCGTGACATTTCCAAATCACGCTTAAAGTGGTTGACCAATCACAAAACCCCCCTTACAGCCAACCAATCAGGCATATTGTGCTTTTTTTTTTTTTTTTGAAGGAGTGGCTTCACAGAGACAGGAACTAAACAGAGCGTTACTGACAGACTGGAAAGAGAGGTCAAATATGTGAAAAATGATGTGTAGCATAAAAATAAAAAAATTCAAGCATAACATATATTCTTTATTAGAATTGCATCTTTAAGTTGTGCTGTAGGCAGTGCAAGAGTTAATCTGCCATAATACTGCCATCCTATATTAGGAAACACGCATTGGTTGGATCAGGTGCAATGATTCTGTTATGTTTTCATGTACCTTTATTGTCTTGGCAAGCATTATTTCATCAAAACAAGTTTCGGGAGCGTGCATTTAGTGTGTCGTGACAAACGATTCTTTAGTTGGCAGGAAAAAATTGTTATCGATACAATGAGGTGCTTATGCTGTCGATAACAAATTATGCCAAAATGATACTCTGACTTTTGGATATGCTGTACTACATCTAAATGACATTTTAAAAATGATTTTATACTTATTAGGCATGCAACTTTTTATGATCTTGAGGAAGTTGAAAGATTACATGTCTTTTCCATTTGTAACAACGGAGCACTGTTAAATTGAATTTACATTCATATCGGTATTTATCTAAAATTTTGTTGTTGTTTTCTTTTTTAAAAAAAAAAAGAAAAGAAAAGAAAACGTCCTTGAGCATGTCGTGCGTCAGCTACACAAATCCAGATCCACCGCTGGGAATAATGCATGAGTATGCCACTTCTAACATAAACTCCATGTAGATTTGATGTTTCTGGGCAGTTCAGAGCCGGGTCAGAAATAGGACGTTTACCTTTTAAAAGCAAGGATTTTTAGTTTCCTCAGATGAAGGTTGATTTTCAGTCTTTTCGCTCTGTGAAAAGCCTTTAATGTCAGAATTGTATTTTAAGTGATAGTCCTGCAATGTGTATTCCACAGACTGCACAACAATTAGAAAGAGTCAAAGTAATAACAGAGTGGTTTTGTGCACTTCTTTGATGAGCAGAGTTTAGACGACGTCAGGGCATCAAACCTATCTGTTTTAATTATTCCCGAACAGAGGAATTTGTCATTGATGTCCATTGAACCAGTGCAGAGTAATTGGATGGAGGCTGACAAGGGATTTTGCAAGTACTCCCTGAGCTGGTTTTATGCTTGGTTTAAATTTTAAAGAGTAATCCACACAGGGGAAGGGGGCGGATAAATGGAACACCATCAGCCCGGCAGACTGCAGAGATTTATGCCTTTGAATGTCCAGCAACTGATGATTTAGAGATTTCTAGTTTTTTGAAACAAAGTCTGTGAGGTTTTGCTACTTCCTCAGTGGTCTGTGCTTTGGAAAATACTTTGAAAATACCTTTCTGATATAAAAGATTCCATTTGATAACTTTAGGCAATGAAGAGCGTCAAAAAGCATTATGATGCAAGTATTTCTTTAAAGCATTGAAGTTATTTAGGAGGTCCAGTTTTGGCTGATTTTTGTAATGTGATTGTGTGGGAACCTTACAGATAGAGGTCAGTCGGTGTTTGAGCCCCATTACGGATGCAATGAAACTTCGCCTGAAGCATCTGGCCCGTGTTCCAGTATTATCAGAGGATGAAGCAACGTAAGAATTAGTGTGTTTCTCAAAAGAGGATTTTGCAGAGTGAACTTGATCTTCAGGCCAAACCAAAACAAAACGTAACTAATGCAGGCGTGCCCAGAGCAACTGGTTGGTTTAAAGTATTAAAGCAAGTGCAACAAGCAAGCAAAACCAAGGATCCACAGGCTGCCTGGAGCAGATGAGGTTAAATGTGTTTGTACGCTGCTGTAGCTGGAGGTTGTTGTTTTTGCACACTGAAAAAAAAATGACTTTGTGGTTCAGCAAATGTATGGGGAAAACATTTGTACTCTTTATATTTGAATAAGCTGAAAATATTAAGCTCATCTGCACTAAATTTAAGCACATCATTTTCTCTAATTTCAGTTAAATGTTTCTTATGAATATTATGTATAACCAGTTTTAATATTTTGTATGCAGTGATTCAATTATTGATCCCTTCAAAGATTTACTCATTTCACTTACAAAAAATAAGGTAAAATCTGTTTACTTTGTAACAATTTTCACAAATTGATAGTACATTTATTCTTGTAATAATCACAAAGAAACAGCAAGTAACAACATTCAATTAAATGTGAAATAGAAACACTAAAATAAAATTAAACACACACACACACACACACACACACACACATATATACACACACAAAGCTTCACTTTGCATTCATGGTATCAACTTATGCATTTCCTGGGAATCAATCCTGTGTCCTTGTCACTACATAAACAGTCATTTCTATTATAATTACGGATATGTCTGTAGTGCAAGTTAGTGATGCATTTTTGCTGTGATTTCTGTTGTTGTGCTGCTGTACATGCGATTCTGGTTTCTGAAGGTGTGGATACTCCCAGCATGCACCAGGGCATGAATAATTAATAAGAGTGTGTAATTTTAGTGTTTTCCAGCTTTATTTGTTATAGTTGAGGAGAACTATGTGTGTTTTCTATTTTAATATATTGTAAAATGTCATTTATTCCTGTCATGCATGAATTGTCAGCATCATTACTATCTTTAGTGTCACAATATCCTTCAGAAATCATTCTAATAATAATAATAATGATAAAAACATATTATTGTTATCAATGCTGAAAACAGTGCTGGTTAATTTTTCTTTTTGTCAAAACTGTGATGGTTTTTTTTCAGGTTTTTTGATGAATAGAAAGTTCAAAGTTCTTTTTTTCTGCTACTCCTTTATATTTATGCCTCGCAGACATAATGCTATCCATTCTCAGACAAGAGAAGTTTTTTTTTTATTTTTGCATCTGTCTCTCTGGCTCGCGTTGTGTTGATATCTTGTCAGACTCGGGGTGGATGTGTTCGGTTACATCGACAGGGCTGCGTCTCCAACCCTTTGATATCTGTGTCAGATTTCATCTGCAGACATAAATACTACTTCTCTCAGGCTGAATATTGATCCTGCGCATCATGTAAAGTCACGAGACTCCATTAGTTTCCTCATAATAATCACATGAACGTATACAGAGGGAGTATTTATGATCAGTTCAGCGAGACTAAGGTCTGGTTGTAAGTAGGGGAACCTTGTTCATGATGATTTACCCTTACCTGCTGCTGTTCACATTATGCTAAATATCACACAGCTAAAAATGCTGTCTGGAGATGAATAACACTTCCACGTGAGACACAATTAAAGACACTAAGTTAATTCAAATTCTAATTTGATATTACAAAAGTGTTTAGTTAAAAGTGGAGTTGGAGAAACGTGTGTTTTCTCTAGCAGTTGTTTTATATATTGGTGCTTGAAGGAATTATTTTATAATGATACATTTTTATAATAAAAATAATGCAGTAATATTATATAACACATTACTTTTCTGAGACACGGATCTGATCATTTTTGGATCAGCAAAAAGTTCAAACATGATTAAATACAAGTGAACAGCCAGTAAAAAGATAGTTACAAATATAGTAAGGTCTAAAAGTTGTATTCAGGTACAGAAATGTAATAATTAAGTGTAAAATGATGCTGCATAGTGTTCACTGTATAAATTAATTAAATGAGATTAAAGATTAAACTTTGTTAAAGCTGTCTTTTGTTCTTTGATTAACTCTAATGACACAGACAACACTTTACAGGTATTTATAGGTTCCTGTCCCTAATGCACAGATCCAATATAATGATACACATCCAATTTCTCAATTTCTTTTTTACATGAATAGCCAAGACAAGCTTTCAGGGTTATCTGCTGGAGTGCCCTTTAACAGCCACCAGAGGGCACTCTACCTTGAACTATTGCCACACCACCGGAATCCATTTCCCATAATTCACCAGAATACTGATACACACACACACACACACACACACAAATGCACACACACTACATTTCCCAGAAGCCCCGTACCTTAGCACTTATCACCTCAGCCAGCTGTAGTGCATTACATGAACTATTTAAGAGACACTCTGCTCAGTACATGTTGCGAAGTCTTGTATGACTACTGTTTGCCTTCCTGTTACTGACCCTGTTGTATTATCGTTACGTGTCTTTGCTGCCTGCCTCTTGTACTTCCTGCCTGGACTTTGTTTTGTGATTGATATCCGCCTGACCTGACACTCTGTATTACTGTATTACGACCACGATTCTGCCTATCCTCTGCCATTCCTGTTTGCTGTTGTTTGAGCATTGCCTGTCTGACTACGCTTTCATTGTTTAGAAAGCCTGCACTTGGATCTACACCCGCGTTGTCACGCACCTCTTCGTTACACAAGTATTTCGATATAATTTTGTGTTTATCTGTCCGTTTGAGCGCAAGAAGACGTGAAAGAGGAATTGATTCAGGTGTGTGAGCACAGATAACAGCATGCGAGTACCGAATTGAGTTCTCTTTCACCTCTTCTTGTGCTGAAATGGTTTAAAACCGCTTGGATATGTAAATTGTCCAGACAAATCACATGCAAATGATACATTTTCACTCAATGATGGTTACATTTTGCAATTAATCCACAAATCACATGCACGCTGAACCATGGGCCCTAGTCCGCACTGATCACTGTGATCCGTTTAACCCCTAATCCTAACCCTTCTTTTTCCGGTGATATTCCTCTGACTATTTCTATGTTGTAATGTCTCTCAGCCAAGTCTCTTTCTACAGTCTTTCTTCAAACCTCTTGCTCACTCTCTCTCCTTCCCCATCATGAGTGAGTACGCCCCCTACTGCTGATTGGCTACAAATGTGTTGTGGTGTGTCTTGGTCCAATCCACTTTCAACAGCGTTTCTACTCTCCTTTGAACCGGATCATTAACTTAAAACATTCCCCTTAATCATGAATTCCTTTGAATTTGTTCATATCCACAAATTTTACACGTGAACTTCCCAAAGCACAAGAAAACAGAATTTGCTTTTTGTTTTTAAAGGTGCACTGTGGTTTTTTTTTTGACCACTAGAGGTCTCCTATTCAAAACAAAGGCATAGCTTGATTGCATACTACAGTAAGACAGATCGATATTAGAATATCATACTAATTCCTGGATGGGCTGTATTGATAAATGGCATGGAATTAATTTTAAAACGTATTGTATGATGGAGAAAATTCTGTATTACTGTTAAAATAAAGCTGGATCGGATTAAAATTGTAATTTTCTCATGATTCACAAATAGTTGGAAACATTTGGGATATTGTAAGTACTCAACTGAACAAATCGTATAACACTGGCCCAGTGGTTTTTGCATATTTTACTGCAAAAATTTTACATATTACAGCTTTAATTTTGCGCAAATTATATACTGAATTGGAGCCACATTACCTTGTTCATGAGAGTTAGCAAACTCCTCGTTTCCAGTCAAAATTTGAATTCTGAATAAAAAGAAAAGCAATACTATCAATTATTGAAAAAAAAAAAATAAATCTGTCTGTAAAGCATCCAAACCAAGTGTGTATGAATCAGTGTGTTTGAATAATACAGAATTAAAATGTGACATGTCCTGCTCAAGCACCATTGATTATGTAAAGAGGGGCTGGTTTGATTAGAATCACTTAATAACTGAAGGACCATTTCCCTGAGATTGTAATTGTTATTCCTCTGTTGCTTGGGGAGACGATGATGAAGGTCACTGAAACGTCTCGGAAAGGACATAATGGGCTCCCACAGGGGGACCTTTGACCCACAGCCTTAAGCTACAGTAGAAATGTGAGCAGTACAGCTTAGATTTTGGAGTCTACTGAGGGAAATTTCAAGGTCGTTTGATGAGGCACCTCTGGAGCGAAATCACTGCACTGTGTTCTGGGAAATCGTAATATTTTATACGCATCTTAAATGAAAGTAAAAGACCTCTGAAACAGCCTCCAGAGCTAGTTCTCATGAAAAGAGGTCTATAAAAGGAAAATTTGTTTGCATGTGGTAATTTGCTTTTGAATTTCACTGTATATTCTACTTTAAAATGTTGAATTGGAAAAATATTAAGGAAAAAATGTTCACTTATCGATGAGTGTCTTATTCTGGAATGATACTTTATAATTGCCAGATAGGATTATTATGTTGTTGCTTTTGATTTTGCCTGATTGTCATGGTTGAGGCCTAAATTTCCTTCTTCCCGATTAAATAAAGCGTGAATGTAACCATATTTCAGTGTTGCTTTTAAGACGAGACATGAACGCTTTGGCCTACTTTTATAATGTTACCTCTAATTATCAGTGATGGATGTTCCATATTTATCTCTGAATGTGCCTGACCTAGCAGTGAGTTATTGTACTGGGCTTATTGTGTCTAGATTTAGCTTGTTGTTTGCTCAGGCAATTTAGATGCCTGTAATTATTTTGGTGCTTTTTAGAGTTGTATTATTTCCGAATATGAATGCAAGGGGGTCAATGCTTTGCATTAGTGGAGTTTGCAATCAGTTATTTCCTGGGGAAAATTAATGATGCCTGTGGCTGCATTTACATGTGATTAAATACATAAGTTGGAGCTCATGTTTAAAGAAATAAACGTGCATTTGATTATTTTCTAGAAAAAAAATATGCGGCAGTAGTGGAAAGTAGCATAAAAATCAGGTTTAAGAGATGTCTGGAGGCATGTAGAAAATAAAAAAAAAAGAATACTAAAGATATTTTTTTAAATAAATAAACACTGCGTGGTCAAGGTTGATATTGTGGCTTATGTGGTTCACTGCACATTAAAACATCACACTCTTACTTGATCGGGCAAAACTGTGTAGCTTTAGAAAGCTTTGATATTTGATCACTATTTATGTTAAAGTCAATGCAACATAATTCATCTGTAACTTATGATATTTTGAATAGAATAAAAACACACACTCATATTCAGTCACGTCTGCGGTTTATTTGTGTACACACAGCTGCACTCAATAGCATCTGTTAAGACTTTTAGTCCAAAAGTGTGCATATTTGGAGAAATATTGATTTATTCTCTCATGTTTGCAAAATATTTCATCATACAGAAAATAATTTATATTAATTTCACACTGAATTATACAACATGAAGAGCTGAAACAGCGAACAGGGTGCTGTCTGTCTGTCCTGTTGTTTGCGTGAGTTACGACCTGAGCGAGCGCTCATTCGGTCCTGAGCTGTCAATTATATTACATGACCATAATTCCTGCCCTTCCAGATGGCGATGTTCTGTACACTTCCTCTTTCTGAGCTTCATAAAAAACAAACCCAAAGAAACATTTCTACACATGAAACAAGAAGCTAATAAATACACAATTGCGATTAGTATATGATTTGTGTGATTTTCATGCTGTTTGGGGTATTTTTATATCAATAAAGGATGTATACATTATAAATGCTAAAGGTGTATCGATTAGCTGCTTATAAAAAGCTATGCATAACATATTTTAACAACATTTTATGACTAAAATTCACAGTCTTGGCTGTGACTCAATGAGAAATGCTCTACTTAGACACTCTTCTTCAGTCCTCAGATACATAAATCATCAGCCTATAGTGTTTCCTGAGTAAAGAAAACGCTGTACTTATTCAAAGAACCAGTTCTTTATTTACCCTTGCATTGCAAACAAGCAGAGACGGTTTAAACTGCGTGTGGCACTTCATTTAGGATGAAGACGGGGTGAAGTTATGAACTGTTACTGACAGTTTGAGGATCCTATGGAGTTACAAGGTTTAGTGACAAGCTCTTTTTAGTTATTTTTAAATACTACTTGATTCTAATTCCCATCCATCGGTCATCCCGGTCACCAAATGTGTGTGTATATGGTGATGATGGACCCGACCTGAGGGAGTTACATCTGTAAAGTTTTCTGCATGCATTTCCCAGCTCCATTTATCAAACCCACAATGCATTTCCCTCATCGTTTTGATCTTACTTTCAGCTGGTAACAGATCAATTTTACATTTTCTCCTTTATAAATGCCAGAGCATGACTTTCTCTGCCAAACAAGTTCTACATATAAATGGATTTGCAGGCAGACAAGTTCTCATCTGTACTTCATCTTGCGGAATGATGGTCCAAAAATTGGATGTTAGTGGTAATTTTCAGCACAAGTGCTTCTGTGATTTGTACTCGTATAAAAATGGTGGAAGTAAAAGGTAGTGCTTTACTCCACTGTCAGGGGCGGCACCTGTTTCAGAGTTTTAGTGTCGAGGTTCCGCCTCTGGCAGCGGGAACTGTGGTCTGTATGGATCCTGTGACTAGTTTAATTGCCTGAGTGTCTTCCACGGCCGTCCGGGGAGACCATCCTTCCTGGTGGAAGACGTTTGTCACCAGTTCGGCAGCTTCTGTGCATATACATGAGGGGAATTACCTGTGAGATGTTGCTTCTGTTGTAATGCCATAAGGATATTCAGCTCTGGGCTTTATTCACTCTTCACAACAATGGCATTCTGATAAAAGATTCAAACTGTATTGACAATGTTTTTTGTGTTTATCTAGTGTTTTGTTGTTTTGCTTTGTTTTGTTGTGTTATAGGTGAAAGTTCTCACTTGAGTAGCTAGCAATTCCTATTGAAGCTGAATATGCAATTAAACATCTTTCAGCTTCCTGTGTACAAAATATGGGCTGCCCTGTGATCATGCAAAATGATTGACACATGAAAAGTGCCCCAAACTGTTCTTATTGGCTAAATGAAGAATCCGGTGGCATCGGGTTACGTTGGAGTCGGTCCAGTTTATAGAGTCTAGCGCTGTCACAGACACAGATGAAATATTTCAAGACCCTTTTTACTGTGATGTCTGTCAGGTAATGGGGTATTTTCTGAGTGCCATTCCATTAAAAATAAATAAATAAATAAATACAAATAAAAATCCATTACAGCTTCTTGAAATGCTCCACATGATGAGTCACAGAACTCTACCATGTCTTAAGGTTTTAAGAGTTTTAAGCTTTGTGAAAAGTACATTATTTAGTGCCCTGTGAAATCAGTTTTATTTATTTATTTTTTTCCAAATTATGTTTTATTTTTCCCCTCAAATTCTGTTCTGTTTAAAATTTTCTGCATTTTGTTTTAATGGTTTAATTTAATCTAATAATCAAAAAGAATGACCAATCAATTGAATTCAACTTTAACAATTTTTAATCAACTTTAACGTGTATTATTTTTTTCAATGAACCACATAGTTCGCTATTATATAACCCCCCCCACACACACACACACCATTGATATAAAACTCATTAATATTTTAAAATGTTTTGAATAATTCATATTATTGTTTGGCAAACAAATAGGCTGTAAATTAATTTTAAATTGAAACATGAATGAAAAGTTGTGTGACATCCCTTAAAAATACAAATACAAATATTAAATAAATGTTTTAAAAACTGTTTTGTTATTATTGTTATTATTATTATCATTAAAAATATGTCCTACTGTACAATATATAATTATATATTTATGTCATAATTTCTTCAATGTAGACCAAATTTTTATTTTGCCAGGTTGTAGTGAAGACCTTTAAGTTTCAGTGTGTATGTGAGAATAATTTTAATCTAATGAAATGGTGAAATTCTGGCAAAGTTCAAGTGAACTATCATTATATAGTAAGACGCAGAAACACGAGCGTCATGTGTGCTTGAGTATTTGTAATAGAGTAAGCTGCATTCACTCTAAAATGTACAAACAAATCATAGGGTCTCAAAGATTAGCATTTATGCATTTGACACTTGCTTTTATACAAAACATGAGCTCATGACCTTGATGCTGGTAATGCCTGTGGTTATTTAATCAGTGCAGAAACTCTCAATCGTTGTCTTCTCTTCGGAAGTCAACAGTAGCGGTGGATTATGGACTTCGACAAAAGCCGTACGAGCTGCCCCCTTTGCTTCTCCAATCTTCTCCTCACATTCGCCCGCTCGCTGGTCATTTGTCTTTGTGTCATGGAGTAGCCCACGCATACCGTCCCACCCAGAGCAGCAGCTTGAAATGAGATTCACTTGACTGCATAATCTCTCTCCATTGAGCTGGATGCAGATTAATTGCCAAAACGTGCAACACTCTGGCGCCTCGGCCAATCCCCGATCATACTGCCAATCACATACCCCAGTGCCACTGACATGGTGCTGGTGCTCCTGGTGCTTGGCCAGGGGATCTGGGACCTTCTGAGAACCAACTTGTGTCAATTGACTTGATGGGTGCAACTGACTTTTAACTATTAATTTGATTCAGTTTTAAGCTGGCTGTTGAGTCAATGTTCATCATAAACTGGATTTGGTGTCAAGATAACGATATTCCATAGAAATGTCATATTTTTATTTTTTTATCTAGTCACTTACTCATAATTACAGAGCCCCGCACATGACATGCAAGAAAAAAAGACAAATCTAAAACTTGTGCACGATTTATTATTTCATTCCCTTGATTTATAAATCATGTGCAAGCGTTAATCGTCTTGCTGTCAATGGAGGCCTCACTGAGCCATCAGATTTCATCAAAAATATCTTAAATTGTGTTCTGAAGATGAACGAATGTCTTACGGGTGTAAAACAACATGAGGGTGAGGCATTAATGACATCATTTTCATTTTTGGGTGAACTAACCCTTTAAATCATGTCTTCAGCTTTATTACTTGAAGACACCAGAGGAAAGAGAAGCTTTTTTTTTCAAGATCAATATGTCAGTCACAGCCAGAGTAAAAGCGTATGTCAGTGTTGAAGAGCTGTCTTGTATTTAATACATCATAAAAATGATACGGCTAAAGACCTCATCAATATATGTCAAGCAGTCATCTTACAGTACACAAGTCTGTTGTCGTTTTCCGTTTACGTTCACATGCTTCAGGCGAACGTGCTTGGATGTGCTCTTAAACATCTGAGCATGAAATTATGCATGTGAGCAGAAATTATAATAAGATATATTATATATTGTATATTAGGACTTAGATTTCATAATAATAACTGTAAACATTAAAACCCTTTGTATTTTTAAGTAATATCACACAATTTCATCCATGTTTTAATTTAAACTTAATTATATATCACATCTATGTCCCTTATATGTTGCCACTGTAACAGCTCCTCGGTTTAAGCTTGAAGTGAGGACCTGCATACATGACACATGCTCTGTTTTCACAGCTTGCCGTGTGGAGGGCGATAATAACCCAGTAACAGCTCTGGACCAGGATATAGCACTTTAGATTTTATCATCAAAATGAAAAAGAGAACACACTCTCTCTTTGGGGGATATTTCTATTTTATAGCTGCAAACACACTTGTTTCCTGCTTCAGTATGAAATATAAGGCATCAGGTGTTGGACACACTTTTTTCTCTAATTCGTTGGGCTTCTATACAAATATTTTTATATTTCAGTTAAATATTAAATACTTAATATTCCATATTATGCTCAGACCTTTATTTTACTTTCTTATATGTATTTTTTTTATTTAATTCATTTTACTTTCAAAATAAAAATTAAATAGAAATATAAAACAAAAAATAAAGAAACACCCATGTAAAGCCTATATATATATATATATATATATATATATATATATATATATTATATATATTATATATATATAATTTTATTTTAACTGTTTAATGAAATATTTAATTTAATTCAAATAATTTTACTTGATTTTAAGTTAATTTTATTCACTTTTAGCAAATAAACGCATTTTAAATTTACACTCAGACCAGAGCATACTCAGATTATATTATATTATATTATTTTTATTTTATTTGACTTGTTTATCTTTACTTTTTAGTTTATTTCGAGCAATAATTATACCCATGTGTATATTATCTTTGAGGTCAGTATGCTAGTGTATTCTCTTTTTAACAGATACATGTGTTTTAAATTTAAAGGATTTTTATTCTGGGAAAACTGACCAAAAAGTTTGCTCTGTTTGTTGGTTCTGTTGAGTTCAAGAAAGCCATGGATAGCAGTATTAGTTCATTTTTGAAGATTTAGAAGTTTCAACAGTATAACAGCGAAGAGTCACGGTTGAAAGGTCATCATTGATTTTACCACAAACGTGTTTGTGTGGAAGCTCTTCGCCTGCCCTGTGTGTGGCAAACGTTAACGCGTGCTCTCCAGGGACAGGGCATATACCGCGTGCGAATGATAAATGGCTGGAATGAGTGAAGTTGAGAAGTCAGCGACTGCCTCGTGTCCCTGCTGTCTTTCAACAGTCCTCCTTTCCTCAGCCTTCACCTCTTCTTCTCACCGGTTTAATCGTCCGGCACCTCACACGCTCCACCTCTCGCTCCACTCCTCCTCCTGCTGTCCAGCTAATTGATGGGTGAACATGCTGGAGAGGCCTTCACTTCTTCTTTTCTATTTTTTTTTTTTTAATATCCTTTCAAAGGCGATAGAGACTCGTGAAGGGCCTCTCATTCCCACTCCCCATCTCCTCAGCTCGTTTTTTCTACTCCCTCCTTCGCTACGTCTCATCCTTTCTTCATTATTCATTAAGTTTCCCTTCAAAGCCCCAGAGAGAAGGCAGAGGGAGCGAGAGAGAGAAGATACGCAGCTGGACTTCAACTCACCTGCAGGAGGGAGAGGAGAAAACGAGCGAGGGATGACAAACCGATATAATAAAACGAAAGGTATAATCTGTGAGATATTGGCTGCATTTACACTGCACATCTTGATAGTTTGACATACATTACATCCGATTTATTTTGTTTACTTTTTTAAGACATAATTGACTATTTGCGTTAATACATTGCTGAAATGCACTGTAAATCGTCCTGCGTTGTGTTATCACTGGACATAGATGCTTAAATGCTTTTATTTGCTGATGTCTTTGCACTGAGATCATGAGTAAAGCTTACCGTAGGTTTTTTCCGCTCTGCGGCCAAGCAGAGCTTTTGGAGCTTTTTCATGCTTTGGTAACATCATGGATTGACTATTGCAATTCTCTTCCTGAAAAACAACTTCAACGACTGCGGTTAATTCAGAACTGCAAGGATTGTCACATACCTCTGACCATATTACACCTATTCTTTTCTAAACTGGTTTCCTGTACATAATACAAATATTGTGGATTACCTGCAAAACTCTTGATAATTTAGCTCCTTCTTCAACTATACGTTCCTTCATGTTCGTTGAGATCGTCTTTTGCAGATTTTTCTGTTGCAAAATTCAAATTAAGTTCTTTTGGTTCTTGGCCGTTTAGTTTTGCAAAATTATGTAATTCTTTACCATTGCATATTCGCCATACTTATACATCACATTTGCATACGTGTTTATCATATTCGCATACTTTTAGTGACTTGATTGTTTAATTTGTATGTTTGCGTTTTTGTATTGCTTTGTGTTTTATTGATTTGCTTTTATGCTGTGAGTTGGCCTTTTGAAAGGCGTCTATGAATAAATCTAAATCATTTTTATTATTATTATTATTATTAATAAAACAAAGATTTCAAAATATGTTTTGAGCTCAGAAATTGGAGAATGATGAACTTGGAATTTCCCAAAAGATAGTTATAATGGTTGATGGATGCATCCGTTTTTGGTCAAGATCTTGTATTGATAATGCAAGAGGTGAGCACTCTGTAAAGTCTTCTCCAGCACATCCCAAACACTTTTAATGAGTTTAAGGTCTGGACTCCAATTCATGTGTGAAAATGATTCTTCATGCTACCTGCCGAACTTTTATTTATTTTTTCACAATTTGAGCCTGATGAATTTTGACATTTTCATCCTGGAATATGTCTTCTGACATTGTTGTTTAAGAAATAAAAAGCTACACACTTCATATTTTAGGGTTAAAAGAACCATTTCCAAACATAAAACATGCTAGAAACATAATGATCACTGTAATAATAATCCATTCATAGACTCTGAAGTATTTTCCTATTAAAATCCAAAAAGCATCTTTTTTTTTGGCCGGGCAGTGTACGATTAAACTTCCATTGTGAGCTTGTGTAATGTTTTTGTTAGTTTATACAAACCGAAGGATAAGACAAGTGATTTTCTGTGTTAATCGTCAAGTAGTCACAATAATAATAACCTATAATGTCAAAATACGTTAGGAATTACCCAAAGGTGAACAGACCTGAACCTAGTACACTTTGCATTCAGAAAACATGTTATTAAGTAACCGTAATAGTGTGGCGGACATTTACATAAACATTGACCCGCTGACGATTTGAATGACAAGTCAGTGGCTCAATGTTTATGTAAATTATGTAAATGGATGACGATATTCTGCACAGCATTAGTGCTCTTTGCTTCTTCACGTAGTAAAAATAAAATGAGAGTAAATGACCAAAGACCAAATATGTTCACAAGGGGTGTAGTAATGAATTGAAAAGATCGGGGGCACATTATAAACCTTAATAGCCTGGCTCATGAATATTAATTAGGTGACAGTTTTCAACCAGTAGTCGCAAATGATGTGCTGAAAGCAGAAAAGTGGGTGGCAATCAAATTAGGATTACAGCTTGCCGATTGCATGTTAGTTTGTTCAATCAAAGGTGCAATAGGTTTTCCCTTAAAGTTGGCATGAAATGAAAATTCGCCCAATTTATTTTCTAAATGCATTCATTTGCAAATGCATCTTATTGTGAATGATTCTTCCATGTATGGCTATTTTCTTTGACCTCATAAAGGGTCAGTTCACCCAAAAATGAAATTTCTGTCAATAATTACTCACCCTCATGTTGTTCCACACCTTCATTCATCTTCGGAACACAATTTAAGACATTTTTGGTGAAATCCGAGGGTATCTGATCCACAAAGAAAGATAGAAAAGACATTGATAAAACAGTCAACGCGACTACAGTGGTTCAACCTTAATATCACAAAGCGTCGAGAATATTTTTGTGCGCCAAAACAAAAATAACGACATTATTCAACACACTCGTCTGTCGCTGTCATACTGCTACGCTATTTTCGTCGTAGAGCTTCTGCGTTTACGTCAGAACACAGACTCAGTATTGGCACGACGCAGGAGCCGGCCAATAATTAGCCCACGTTTGGATGTAAACTGCAACGAAAACAGCATTGTAGGAGCATCAAGGTGATGAATAATAACTCCGATTATATTTGTCTGAAAGAAGAAAGTCATTTACACCTAGAATGGCTTGAGGGTGAGTAAGTCATGGGGTAATTTTCCATTTTAAATTGAACTAATCCTTTAAATCAATGGAAACAGTTGAGAAAGAAAACGCTTGTGTAACAGTATAATGGATCCCCGCATCAGGTCTGAACAGGAGCCTAATATAGTACCTGCTGCCAAATTATGAGATTATATTAAAAATATCTGTATGTCAGTTTTCTCCTGTGGTATTGATGTCAAAATTGTGGTCAGTGAATGCCAAAAGTGTCCAGTAACTTTGGAAAAACCACTTGCCACAGTAGTTAGTGCGCAAAAAAAGTTAACGTCAAGCCCTGCTGGTGAAATATACAGGACTTCTCCAATCATTTAGTCTGCTTAAAGCCCGCCCCTGTAAAGTCAACTGCAAGCTCGCATTCATTTTTGAGTGGAACGCCCACATCTCAAAATTCAACTGACAACAGTCCCTGTACTTTAAAAAAAAAAAAAAATCCGATGTATGTCACATTATGGAAAAATAATTCCGATGTATGTCACATTATGGAAAAGATCTGTCGCTTCTTCCGTTTTTATCGTCACTTTAAAGATTACAGTAAGTTATCCCTCCCCTCCCCCCGAAAACATCAAAGTTAATCCCTGCGAATCAAAGCTTTCGAAAAAAGTTTTTTGCTCAGAAATTTGAGAACGATGAACTTAGACATTTCGAAAAGTGAGTTATGATGGTTGCTGTGCATATAAATGTATTTCCCTGTAGGTATAAAATTATGCATGTTGGCAAGTACACGAAAAATTTGAAAAGGCAGAACCAGCTAGTTTAAATGTAGATAAACTATTTATTACCACATTTTAAGATGTGCCAAATATGATTAAAAATATCTATGAAAAAATTAGGGAACAGTGTCAATGCAGCCTTGAGTGCACAGAAATAAAACATGTTTACAAAAAGACAGGGGGTGGTGGAGAGAAAGAGATAGAGAGCAAAAAAAAAAACAGCATTGTGCATTGAAATAAATGAAAATGAAATTAAAATGAAATTAACTCCAGATCAGAGGTAATAAAAATAATGTTATGCATGCAGTGAATACAGGCTGTTAGAAATAGAGTCAGAGAGAGAGAGAGAGAGAGAGAGAGAGAGAGAGAGAAGAATCGAGGGCTGGCGCAGGCATGACGGACGCTCTGTGAGCTCCGAGACGGCCAATCGGAGCTCTCGGCTCGTCTGAGCTGCTGCAGCGGAGGAGTGAGAGAGGATTCTCCCACACACGCGCGCACACACGCATCCCGATCGGAGCAGAGGAGCACACGCTCGACAAGGGAGCGTAGACACGCGGTGACAATGGTACACATGGGACAGAAAGTCTGTTTGGAAACTTTACGGCACGCACCGGAGGCACAGAGACATTTGTGGACTTATATCATTAGGTAATGTGGAATATTTACCATTTCTATGCATCATACCCAATGTGTTTTGTGTAGTATGAGAGAGAGAGAGTGAGTTATGTGATGGAAGTTGAGCTGCATCAACCATCTAGAGAAAGTGAGTAATGCTTCTATTTTCAGGGATGCTCGAGACAAGAAGTCAGCATCAGGATAAAAGAGATCTGTATTCAGTGTGCAGTATCTGTTGAGTATCTCCTGCTGCGCCGTGTGAACTAAACCTTCTACAGACTCCGTTCGGCCGTGTATGTGATGATGTGCGCTTCATCAGATTGCCAGACGCAGTTGAGAGGTGCATGTCTGCGGCTTATAAGGCTTATCTTCTTACAGCCGCACTTAAAATCCACCGCTCGGCTGGAGCTCTGAGCCGGGGTCGCGCCGTCATCCAGACGAAAGGAGAGGAAGATATCAGGGGAGGCAGATGAATGCTAATAATGTTTGGGTAGATTCCACTGCCAGAGAAGTTGACGTTGGAGCACGGTCTGCATGTGTGGTGTGGTGTCAGGTGCTCTGTGTCTGTCTGTCTGTCTGCTTAATGTCACTTTTCTTCAAAGGCAGCTTGTTTTCTTCTTGGTACACCCTCCTTGCGCACAGAGAGACGCGCACACAAAGCTGTTTGCTGTTCTAGACACAGCGTTGCTCTATTACAGCCTCTGAAAGGATGGTTGTGGTTCGATACAGAGTGTGTGCTGTTGGACTGTCAGTGGGTTAAATGGAAGATTTCATGAGATAGAAAGAAAACGATGGTGAAAGAGATAAAGAAAGCTTTCTGAGAGGGCATCCATTCTCGGCTCCTTCTACTGAAATGATTCAATTTGGGCCACTTTGCAGAGGAGTTGGTTGTAGGATTTGAGAGGGATTTGATTCTCTCCAGAGAGCAGCAGCGTTCAGCTGTATAAATCACCCTCAGCCGATTGACATACAGGCCTAGTTACATATGGCAATGATGGAAAATCTAGAGATTCTTCACATCATGTTACTTCATTTTGACAATGCAAGACACAGCTGTGAGGCCACTTTTTGTCAAAAACTAAAGACATTAAATAGAGAGCAGGAATGGGATCAAGACATGTTCTGGAGTCCATGCACTAATTGCTAAACCATGGTACTGACACATTTTCTTTTTCTTTTTAATAATAACAATTATTCCAATTATAAATTGTACTATATAACAATAAAACCATCTTTATTTGGCTATGTTCGAGCTATCCTAGCCTAGTTAAAACATGTCAATAAAAATATTTAAATATTTATTCATAAACACATAAAAATATGAACTAATAATAATAATAATAATTATAATAATAATAATAATAATAACAACACTGATAATAATAATAACAACAATAATAATAATAATAATAATAATAATAATAAATAAAAATAATCATAATTATTATTATTATAAAGAAAATAATAATTATTATTATTATTATATTGGTTGTTTTTAAGTAATTCCAAGGTAAAACCTTATATACACCTTATATGCACTATATTTATTTATTTATTATTTATTTATTATTTATTATTTATTTATATATTTATACACACACACACACACACACACACACATATATATATATATATATATATATATATATATATATATATATATATATATAATCTGCCTTTCCAACTGGAATTTTCAACTTCATATGCCACCAGTACCAATGGTTCATTGAAAGAAGTCTACAGACATGAGTAAATGTGGCCACCAAATGAACCATCTTTGAAGGGTCGTCTCATGAGAACATGCTGTGCTAAATAAAGACCACATAATAAATCAATCTTTGAACCTTCACCCTATTAACTTATGAAAGGCTGCTCACACCAAACAAATCAGAAAACCAAAGTGTCAATAAGTGAATAAAACCCTTGAGCCGTCGTAACCTTCAGACCTGTGATACTGCTCCTCTAATTCATCCTTCTCACAGCTGACTCTTCCTAATAGAGCAGGAATACACAGCTTTCTAGTCCAGACAGCTCATTACTTCCTGTAGCCCTTTAATTAAGCAAATACTCTTGATGCTAAAAGCTGCCTGTGTCACAGTTCACAGAAAGTCATTAATACCATGAATTAAACTAGTATTGGAGGCTGATTTGGCTTTGCCTGCAGGAGGCTAATGTCTATACTTCTCTGTTTGTTGTGTTAGCATGTCTGCGCAAGACTAATACTGTGTGGCTTATTGCTAAGTGTTGAGGCAGTGATTTCAAACCGCACTTTGAGGAGAGAAACATCGTTAAGGAGACAAAAAATCCTGCAATGAAGTGATTATCCTGCTGTGTGAGATTGTTAAGGATGCTTATGGTTGTCATGAAAGTACCGATTTGTCTCGGTAAAAGAGAAGAATGTATGATGAAACATGGACTTGGATCACAGAGAGCCAGTGATGACAATCTTCATCCTTTCGTTGTTTACTTCTACTGTTGCTTTGGTTCATTGTCTTTTTTCTGTCTTTTCTTCTCGATCTTGAATGTGCTGTTCCATACGGTACTTCCTTTTTCACCCTGAACCCTCCTTTTTCCATTTTTCTTTTCTCTTGTTTTCCTGTCCCTTAGCTATTTTCCCCCTTTCCCTTTCATTTCCATTTCACTTCCCTTTACATTTTTTCACTGTCTTCTTTTCCTTTAATTTTTTCCTTTTCCCTTTCCCTTTTTTATCCCTTCCTTTTTCTGTGTCCCTTCAATCCCTGTCAGTTCACTTCTCTTTTCCTCTTTTATTTACTGCCCATTTCCCTTTTCCATTTTCCTATTCCCTTCAGTTTTATTTGTCCCTCCCCCTTAATTTCCATTCCTGTTCTCTTTCCCCTTTTTCACCATTTCCTTCCACTTTTTTTCCCCCTTTTACTTCTCATCCTTTCCCTTTCCCCTTTTCATTGTCCTTTCTTATATCTTCCCTTATCCTCTTTTACTTCTCTCCTGGTCCTTTCACTTTTCTTTTCCTCTTTTCCCTTTTTTGTTCCTTTTTCCTTCCTTTCTCTTTTCCTTTCTCGTACTTTCTTATTTTCTTCCATTTTTTGTCTTCTTGTCATTTCCTTTTTTTTCTTTCTTCTTCTCCTTCCCCTTCAATTTCTTTTCCTCTACCCTTTACCTTCTCACCCCTTCCTTTTTTCTTTTCCATTTTGCCTTGTTCCTCTTTTCCCTTTCCCCCTTCCCCGTTCATTTCCGTTCCTCTTCCCTTTCCATTCTCATCCTTTCCACTTTTTTCTTTCACCTTTTCCTTCCTCTTTTTTTCACTTCTCTTTTCCTTTCTCACCATTTTCCTTTTTTCTCTTTTCACTTTCCCATTCTTTCCTTTCCCCTTCCTTTTTCATTTCCTTTCTTGTTCCTCTTCCGTTTGCCTTTCCTTTTTCATTCTGTTCCATCTACAGTACATTATACCCTTTCTCCACTCCTTCATTTTTCTTACCCTCTTCTTTTCTTTTTCCTACCCCCCCCCACCCTTTCATTTTTCACCCTATCATCATTTTTTCATTTTTCATTTCTCGTGGCACATTTAAGGGCTTTAAGACATTTCATGACACCGTTGGTATGTTATGGAAGTACTACATTCATAAAACTGATTTGTTTACCGCGCCAAAGGTTATATCACCTCATCTCTCTCTCTATCACTCTTTATCTCTCGCTCTGTCATTTCTGAAATCTAGTATTCATGCATCTTTATCTGGTCTCCTACCTCAGAATTTCCCATGAGCTTCACTCCTCAGCAGCTCTCATGACAGGACAGGTTATGAGAGAAGCAGAACTCAGTAAAACAAAATGGCTCACTTTAAAACTCATAGACTCACACAAGTCAATAATCTCTTTCTCTCTCACTCAAATACACAGAGGGCGGATTCAGTAAGAATGAATTGCACCCACTGATAGCACTATTTATTTGCTTGCACCGTCTTATTTTAGCGCTCAATTCACTAAACTAATGATGCATATCAGAAATGCAGAGGATGCAGCAGACGATGAATAACGATCAATTCATAGTTTTCACGTGATGTCACATCTGGAGTGCAAAACAAGGCTTTCCTCCAATACTCACCTGTCTTTTTCTTTTTTTTTTTTTTTTTACCAGGTTTCAGAGACCAAATTCAGTGTACACCTTACAGGCAAGCAGATGAACCCAGATTATAAATGCAACGCATAGTTTCTTGTTAAATGTTATTCCATAAAATCACTACAAACAAAAATGCTTAACCCATTACATTCATATTCTGGTCTGTATACAGTATGCATCATCAATAACGTGTTTTAGTACATTAAGGAATTTTAAGTGTTTCACATTAAGTGTTTTAGAATATCACTGCTGTTTTTAGTGACTGAAGTTCTGCAGCAAAACTTGTATTTTGTTCACATATTTTTGTTTTTCTTCTTTTGAGATGGAAAATTGACAGGCCTGTAATGCAGTTCAATGCCCTCCAGGTCTCCATGCCAGTCACATGACTGAAAACTACACCAAAAAAGGCCGTGTTAAAACCAACCCAAGTTGGGTTGAAAATGGACAAATTCAGCGAATGGGTTGTTTTAACCCAGCAGTTAGGTAGTTTTATTTAACTCAACTATTGGACCCCTATTTGAACCCTCAAATATGTTGGAAATTACCATGTATTAACAAGTTTAATGAATAACGAAACAATAAACACTTATTAAATTCATTAAATTAATATAAGCTTGCCTTTTGATTATTATTGTTGCCTTATTAGTAATTATGTCTTATTTTTAATTTCAGATATATTTTGGCTAATTTTTAAACAATATTTGAATTAAATAAAACTGCCCAGCACGTTGGCAAACATTTAACCCAACCGCTGGGTTTGTCCATTTTCAACCCAACTTGGGTTGTTTTTAACCCAGAATTTTTTGGGTGTATGAATTTGAATGCAGTAAAACATTTTACATTACAGAATGTTTTGATTGCCACTGATGGTGTAACTTGCAGCAAGCCAATAGCATATTTATAATAAACCAAATTTACGTTTTAAAAGCTATGTTTGCTCAGAAAAGAACTTATTGAACTGAACTGAATCAACATATACTGTGAATAACTTAAACTGAATAATGGCACTATTGTCTTCTGTAGAGATGCTTTATTGAAGCTGTTTTGAATCAATCTGTATCGTATAAAGCGCTACATAAATGAAGGTGACTTGACTTGAAAAGGACAATGTTAACTTAATTGAAATGCAGAACCTTTTCTTTGCAATTAGTACTTGGCTAATCGAGTTTGTGGGTTGTTAGTGAATGAAACAGGTTTTTTTTTTTTTTTTGTACTGATATTTTGTATAGTGCGTTTGCCCCAGTATCTTTCTATTAAATTGTTTCGGAGTGGTATAACCTCTTGATTGACTGAACAGAGGAAAACAGAGTCATGATAAAAATTTCATTACTAATGCTCAATAGGATCATCTTTGCACACAAACACACACATGCATACTCATCCCATACACTCATGGGATACAAAAGCCACTTCACACATCACGCAGTAAATTAGACTGCAGGGGGAACGTGCATTCATACTAATTGCTTTGAAATAGCACACTCATCTGAACACGTACAGCCACCTGTGAATAGATGAGAACAGGCTGCGGTAGATGATAATGCAGGGAAAGAGCAACAGAGATGTTTAAAGGGAGCGTACACCAAATCCAACACACTGGATGGTTTGGTTCGAAGGTGTGAGGCAGATTTACAGAAAAAGAAATACACTCAGAAGCACTGAATAAGCTGTTATCGGAAATACAGAAGGTGAAAAAGCAGCTCTGAGAAGGAGAGATAGAGAGCTAGTACAGATGCGACGAAAGAGAGAAGCCTTTGAGAAGCCATTGTTGATTATTTTAGAGAACACAGTCATATTTTTTCTTACCGTGAACCTGAAGACTCAAAACACAGCCTTTCATTTCAGTTGGCCATTTTGTTACAGAGCAGTGGTTGTCATAAAAATAAGTGAATAATGTTCATATTTTACTCTACATAGACTATCCAGGTTTATAGGAAGGCTTCAGCAAACATTTTGACATGAAGTCTTTACTTTTTCTTGTTAAATGATCTGTCCGACCTAGGGAACGAGTCTTTTTATATTTGACCTGTTTATCACTGATCAACAATCTGCATTGTGTAAAGCACTATATTGATAAAGGTAAATATACAGTAAATAATCATGTGCGTTATTGTTCAAAAGTTTGGGGTCAGTACAATGTTTCTGAAAGACTTCTCTTATGCTCTCCAAGGCTGCATTTAGTTGATCAAAACAGTACTATTGTAAAATATAATTATAAATCAAAATTTTCGTTCAACATATTTTAAAATGTGTTATTCATGTGACGGCAAAGCTGCATTTTCAGCCTCATCACTCCAGTGTCTTCAGTGTCACACGATCCTTCAGAAATCTTTCTACTATGAACATCTGCTGCTCAAGAAACATTTCTATGCTTGATAACTGTTTCTATTAATGTTAAAAACACCTATGCTTCTTAATATTTTTTCTGGCATCCATGATATAGTTTTATGTATGTATGTCTCTATCGTATACAGCGATTCATTTTAGTGAATTGAAACGAACCAGTGCATCTTTTTTTGTATAGCGAATTTAGTTGCATACCGTGGTTTGTCTCTTGGACTGTTCTTGAGGGTGTTTTTGGTCATATTTGTATTTAGAGTGTAGTGTATTAAGCATTAAAACTACCTAAAAGTCCTTGAAATGATGTGAATTTACTTGAGAAGCAACACTGCATAAGATAGTAAGACTTGTGCATCTTATGCAGCGTCGCTTGAAATGGAATTATCTTGTTTCAAGGACGTTTTAAGTTCATTCATAACTTATTAAGGAATATTTTTCCAATCTACGCTTACTCCCCCCCCCCCCCAACCTCCACCCCAACTACTGGTTAACTTGTTTGAGACTCTACAAAGTACTTTCAAAGTAACTTCCCCAACAATTAGGTTGAGACTGTGCTACCAGCTTAAACCAGGCAGAGCGACTGGAGTGGGACGGACTGGATTAGAGTGAAGCACATCCCGATATCGCCGCTTGTTTCACTGATCCATCTGTGTCCAAATTGATCCGTTCTCGTCAGTCAGACGGTTTCGAGCAGCACTCTCTGTGGTTTGGAAATGTAAAAGTATCTGCTCAGTGGCGGTTCGATGGGTTGCACTGTGTGGTTTAATTGGGTTATATATAAAATATATTAAACAGCCTGTGTGGCTATGAGGAAAGATTACTGTAAGACGTAATTTGACATGTAGATACTGGCCAAATGAAATATATACAAGATTAATTTAGCTTTTTAGTATTACAATGTATTATAAAGTTTCCTTATAGATTAAAATGGGTTACATTTCATTGTATTGCTCCTAGACTCTTAAAAATGGATAGCCATAGGTGGTTCCATGAAGAATCTTTAACATCTATAGAACCTTTCCATTGCACAAAAGGTTCTTTATAATGGTGGAAAAAAAAAACTTTAGATTATTAATATGTTCTTCATAGTAAGAATAAAATGCTCACTGAAAGGTTTGTTAGTGAACCAAACATGGTTCTGTGAAAAACCATTTTGGAAACATAAGTTTTAAGTGTGTCATCTTGGGTTTTTGAAACGCAAATACAGAGATGGATTCCAAAGTTTAATGTCACCGTCTAAAGGTTCTCCTGTGACCGCAATGAGAAGTAAAACCTTTTTGAGACCATTCTTTTTTGAGAATCCACCGACTCAATAGAGTGCAACTGTGTACAAAGATCATAAAGATCATCAGATCAGTTTCATAACCCAGAGCGGCGTTGGGAGCCATTGATCATGCATTATCGCTTGTCAGGATGTAACATTAGGGGTTCTCGGACGGTTGTCATAATCAATAGTATTGTTCCTGTTTATGGCCATTTGACTTTTCTGTCCGACCTCGCAGTGTCCATCTAAACTTGCGTGAATCATTACGATTGCAAAGGGCAGAAGCATGACGAATCGAACAGCTCACAGACTATTTATACATTACATCTGACACATAGCAGGAAATCAGGGACAGAAAGTCATCACCTATGGGCACTTGGGAGCTTTTTGTGCTGAAAAACAGACGCTGTTTCCATTTCCAATGCCCTGCCGAGGTTCCCCAGAGACAAAACAGCCACTCAGGGGTCACCTAGGGAGACATTTTTGTGTGCATTAATAAGATATTTTACTCACTTATAGAGAGAATGATGCAACTTGATGTTGAAAAGATCTAAAGGCTATACAAAGCACAGCATGTGTTAGTTTAAAATGAGAAACACTATAAAATGTTTATTTCATAGAGCTAAATCAGGAGCTTAAGTGCTTGAAAGTGTTTGAATATGTGTGTCTATTAGTTCTCAAATTAAATGGGCTGTGTTTTAAATAGCGGCTAAGAGACATCATGATTTAATAATATTTTTTATCTTTCTGCATGGATCCCCAGGGCTTCCTTTCAGCTTCAGCCTTTATGTTCTCTCCTTTCCATTTATGTATCATTTATTTATTTCACATGCTCATCATCAGTGGCGAATCATGGCCCAACCAACAAGCAGTGATGCACAGGCATTTGTACCGTGGAGGAATGGGTATTACTGATAAAGACGTGTTAAATTCCGTGTTAACTAGCCCAGAGGTGTTTTCATGTTTTTCATGAAAAGCTACAAGTAAGATGAGCACTAGGTTGTGGAAAAAGCAGAAGACCATCAGGTACAGGCTTGTAAATAAGAAATATATGGACGTTTTAGAGAAATATTGATTTGATGTACAAGTACTACTCTATTTCTTCTTCTAATACTAATAACACACACACAAACACGATTTTAATCAGTTACCGATTCCAAATTACATGACACAACTTTTAGTTAGTAACTTAATCCATCACATTACACATTAAGGTAATATAATCGGATTACTTTTAGATTACTTTTGACCCAACTCGTTTACCATATTGATTTGTACCATATTGAGATATAAAATATAAGAAGAAGAGAGAGAAAATGTATTCCATTCTTTATCAACAACATGTAATCATATATATATATATATATATATATATATATATATATATATATATATATATATATATATATATATTTTTTTTTTTTTTTTTATATATATATATATATAGAAATAAAAAAATAAAATAAATATATATATATATATATATATATATATATATATATATATATATATGCATGTATATAGAGCGTGTGTTTTCTATTTTATATAATGACTACTAACGTGTATAATTCCCCAATAATTCATTTTACATTGCTTGGCCAGTTCCATATCTCATTGCCTTTTCTTTTTTCTCACATAAAATAGTTTCAACTAAGATCAATATTTCATGTCCTTGAATTTCATGTCCATGCATTAGTAAATAGCCATGTAATAAGTGGGATAATGCAAAGTCATTCTGTCATTATTGAAAAATGAACCCCCTCAGGGTATGTATAAGACCCCTTTTCCGTCATATTATATACTGTATTTAGGCTTAATACACTGTATCTCATCTTGTATTATTTTGTGTGAATATATGCATATAGAGGTACCAATCTGATGATGCTTTTGTTTCCTAGCAACCAAAATGCAGTTAAAGACCTTAGAACCCAGCAGGGAGCTCACTGCATGTATTAAAACACAGATGAGAGAGAAAGAGAGACAGGTGCTAATTCAGTCGCACAGATCTGAGAACAAGAACAAGTCACACATCGGGAATAATATGAGAGATGTTATGTGAGGGGAGGAAAGGGAGATTTCATTAAAAGTGAGAAGTTACAGGTGCCGTAGGCTACGTTCACACTGTAGACTTTAATGATCAAATCTGGTTTATTGCTCAGATCCGATTTTCTTGTTTGGCTGTTCACATTATCTATGAATTTGGACAATAGCAGATTCGAGTGTGAACTGGTTGGCATGCAGCACAAAGTCATGTGAAATCAACATTTATATCAATAATTTACATCAAAAATTTGTTGCTTTCAATGCGTTTATTGTGTGGTTATTAATTGTACATGTTTATTTTTTCTGTACAGCACTTTGGTCAACTTTGATTGCTTAACAAATAAAGTTGGTATGGTATGATAACATTTACACGTTCATTTATAAGGTCATGTGCCTCAGAAGCCGGTGATTTTTTATTTATTTTTTTGCGCAGGTGATGAGGAGAATCCAGGGAGGAAGAAGAGAAAGAGAGGAATGTTTTTCTTGTACAGCGTTTCCTGAAGTTTTGCTTTTATAGAGCTGTCACTGTAATACTTGAGCATAACAGCTCACTGCCCCTCCACTGACTAACTTCACTGCCATCTTCCATATTCAAAGAACTCCCAGAATGTACAATCTGTGCAGCGACTCCCATCAGTGCAGAAATGTGACGAATGTCGATCTAGAGCTGAGGTATTCAATTAAAGTTCAAAGAGGTCCGGTTTCTATATTTCCTTCCAAGCTGAGGTCCAGATAATACTTTTTTGGAACAGTTATACATTCCCAACTGGGCAGCAGTAATACTTTGTGCTGTTTAAGATATGAAGGTGGAAAAAAAAAAAAAAAAAAGATTTGGGCCACTTTTGCCTGCAGTGTAAACAACCATAGTGAAAGTTGACTCACTGCCGTATGGCGGACCAAATGCTTTCTTTGGTTTGTCTCAAGGACTGCATACTTTTATGTTATGTCTCTGTATGTCTCTCTCTCTAGCAGTGATTATCTCTTCATCACGGCACCTGTTTATAGGTGGGATATATTAGGAAGCAAGTGAACATTTTGTCCTCAAAGTTGTGCTAGAAGCAAAAAAAAAATGGGCAAGCGTAAGGATTTGAGCGAGTTTGACAAGGGTCAAGTTGTGATGGTTAGACGACTGGGTCAGAGCGTCTCCAAAACTGCAGGTCTTGTGGGGTGTTCCCAGTCTGCAGTGGTCAGTATCTATCAAAAGTGGCCCAAGGAAGGAACAGTGGTGAACCGGCGACAGGGTCATTGATGCACGTGGGGAGCGAAGGCTGGCCCGATCCAACAGACGAGCTGCTGTAGCTCAGATTGCTCAAGAAGTTAATGCTGCTTCTGATAGAAAGGTGTCAGAATACATAGTAGTTTGTTGCATGTGGAGCTGCATATGCGCAGACCAGTCAAGGTGCCCATGCTGACCGCTCTCCACCGGCGAAAGCACCAACAGTGGGGACTGAGCATCAGAACTGGACCATGGAGCGATGGAAGAAGGTGGCCTGGTCTGACAAATTTCTGCTCAACAGCGCTCAAAGCATCATACTTTTAAAATTTGAGTATCGCATTCCGTCCTTACCACACTACATATATATATATATATATTTGTATGTATATATATAATATTTGGTCTTTCCAATCAAGATTCTTTTGACTTCAGCAAAACAAGAGATGATTTTTTTTTTTTCATATGTGATCTTTCTATCTCACACTCATGCACAGTGCCTGGGTCTCTGAGCTTTTGAGCATCTTTTTGGCAGAGTTCACTCAGCATTTTTTTTTAAAGATGTGGTACTGAAACAGCCGTTAATATATTCATAAAGCATTACATGATTACACTTTGTTTGTGTATTTTAGGATGTTGTTATCACACACAGTTTTGAATTTGGCATGATAATTTGCAAGTAGTATAAAAATATACTATTTTGAAGTGCAAATGTACAGTAAAAACTTTCTGCAGTGAACAGAATTCACATTTTATTGTATTTATTTTATTTTACAATTTTTAATGTTGTTTATGTGTGTGGTTTTGGCATACGACATCCAAATTATATTACAAAAATCATAGTATAATATATAGTGACTTTTTAAAGAAAATTACAATTTTTATCAAGCGAATTAATCTTTTTTTAAAAATTAATATTATTAATGTTATTATTTGTGTATTAGCGTGTGTATGAATATGACATTCAAATTAAATGCAAAAACAAAAATTGTTGGAAACACTTTACAATACGGTTCAATTTGTTAACATTAACATGAACTAACAATGTAAAATATTATCTTTGTTAATGTTAATCTCAACATTTTTTAATACATTTTGAAAATGAAAAGTTGTATCTGTTAATGTTATTTTATATATATATATATATATATATATATATATATATATATATATGTGTATATATATTTTTTTTTATTATATATATATATATATATATATATATATATATATATATATATATACATATATATACATATATATATATATATATATATATATATATTTCTTTTTTTTTATTTTATTAGCTAACATTCACAGGTGAATATATACTACAACAAATACTTATTGTTAATGTTAGTCAATGCATTAACTAATGTTAATTAACAGAACCTTATTGTAAAGTGTCACCGATTTATTAAAAATGATTTAAAATATATACTATAAATGCAAAATATTTGCATTACATTATTTTTATTTCATACACTATACAAGGTTATTTTTTTGTATATAATAGATTTTTCCCTATCAACCAGTTGATTTAGTTGTGATTTAAACTAAAACCGCCCAAATCCACACCAGTCTTTTGTAAACTGGGTTTTTTTTTTTCTTTCAGCACGTTACCCTGAAAAATTGGGAAGTATAGCCACAGATTAGTAAACAGTGATTGCATATATAGACAAATCTATAACTGCACACCATTGATTTCCGTATTGGAACTTCACAATTTGCCACATGAATATACAATAGGATTTAATGATGTGCAAAATTCTTCCTCGTCTTGACTTGTCTGGGTCACATCTGTATTTTCACGTTGTTTCGTATTGTGTAAATGTTTTCAAGCTGTCTCGCGCATGGATAGCTACGAGATAAAACTATCTGCGAAATCTTACATTATTCTATTGAAATTTGCGCCCGGTAGAGGTTCGGCCCAGTCCAACATTGTGTAGGACTTGTGCTGGGCAGCACGGCACAGTTAAGAGCTTTTTGTTGCTACATGATATCAGTGAAACCATAACTCAACGTGTGCTGCAATGCAGCAAGGGAATAAGATGAGGAGAGAGAAACAGAGAGAGAGAGATGAAGAGAGTTTTAAAGGTAAATAGACTGTCAGAGTGAAAATGGCTCTCTGCAGAGAGTAGCAGATGGATACTGTCTCAGAGGCAGTGTCCTCCTTCTGTGATGAGAAAGACAGGAGAATCCCTTCTCTTTCCCCCTCCCTCCTTCCTTTCCTCTCTCTCCTGCCCCTCCCTCTCCATCTCTTCATCAAACGAGTGGCAGATGGGATGCAGGAGCGATTTAGGCCACTAAACCCGAGCAGAGAATGTCGCTTACGCTGGCTTTCATGGCTTCGTGTTGTCTTCCAAAATGGCTGCAGACATGCCAGAAGAACAGAACAAGAAAGCTGTCACTTTGCTCTGGATCCATGATCCAACAAACAAGAGAAAAAGAACGAGTGAGACGGGGACAAGCAATATGCTCAGATGAACACAAGAAAGATAGAGGACTGTTTGGTGAATTCGCCATCGGTTTAGCTCTTGTTTCACTGAGGTATCAACTCAGATTCCCGAGAAACAAATTGTTGATAGAGTGGAGGATAAAGCTATGAAATAAAAATGCAGCATAGCGCAGATCATATGCTCTTTCAGAATTTGAGAATGAGAAATATTTTCATATTCATATTGAAATGTCTGACTTGTTATCTCGGCAAATTTATATTTATTAAATATTACAATATTTACAGTAGTTATTTTTGGATATGACATCATTGATGTACTTTATTCCATGAAAATGTTTTTTTTAATGATTTTTTTCTTTTGTTTTATTATAAATTTTATTTAGGGCTATTGATTTAACACATTGATTTAACTAGATAGACAACTTTAAATTGGCTTAAAAAAAGCCTAGCCAGAAAGTTTGAAGTAGTTTTAAAAATTTGAGTTTGTAGTTTTAAAAGTTTGAGTTTGAAAGTTTGAAGTAGTTTTAAAAAAGTTTGAAGTAGTTTTAAAAGTTTGAGTTTGAAAGTTTGAAGTAGTTTTAAAAAAGTTTGAAGTAGTTTTAAAAGTTTGAGTTTGAAAGTTTGAAGTAGTTTTAAAAGTTTGAGTTTGAAAGTTTGAAGTAGTTTTAAAAAAGTTTGAAGTAGTTTTAAAAGTTTGAGTTTGAAAGTTTGAAGTAGTTTTAAAAGTTTGAAAGTTTAAGTTTTAGTTTAGTGGTTTTGATAGATAGAGAAATAGTCAGATAGACAGAAATAGTCAGAAGATAGATAAATAGATGGATAGATGATAGGTGTGTGTGTATTAAAAATCTGTGAAATTGAAATTAATCTTGATTAATCACATCTAACACGAAAGTTTGTTTATATACTTTTATGTTAGATGTGATTAATTGAGATCAATCAATTTGACAGCCCTAATATAAACACACATATATTATACTTCATTTTATGTGTGATTTTATATGAGATTACTTTGGTCTCAATTTTCTTTAATTTGGTGTGCTAAGAAACAGTAGCCAGTGTCTCTATTTGCTCTCTCTAATCTCATTGCCAACCAGGACAAAAAAAAAAAAAAAAGTATAGGAGAGCTCATTTGTGAATGTTAGAAGTTTCTTCACACATAATTTGACTGATCATCCACCCGGCATCTCTGTGTGATAAGTCCAAAAGAAAGAAAGCTGCCTGCTGCTGCATGGAATCATGAATAATCGGAAGCAAGATCTCTTCTCACATTTAACCGCCTTCGGAAATCAAAACTGTCATTTCCTGCAGGTGCCGTGCGATTTATTTCTGACACAGGCAACCAGAAAACACAATGTCTGAGTGGCCTTCTCACCTTCAGCTGCCAAAAGATAGTGGAAATTGGCTTGCATCGCTAAATGAATATTCATGAGGTGTTGGAGAGATTTGTTCACAATGTAACTCCGGTTGAATGAGTATCCTTTCAGCCTGTGTGTGTGTGTGTGTCTGTGTGTGTGTATGAGTGCTTTCATTGGTAAGCGTCTGATCTTTCCGAACTTTTATGTATATTTCATGATGTAAGCTGGGAGAATTTGGCAGTCAATCTACATACATTAGTCAGCATTCACAAAAACATACAGAAGAACACAGAGAGCAAACCTGTTATTAATGACACCTTTCTCATCTCCCCAAAAGCCCCTTCCAGTTCTGTTACTTGAAGCTCTTCCAGTATCGTAAATTATACGTCTGTTCTAAGATTATTTGTTAACAAACATCTCATAAACATTAAGGTGCTTTCACACTCGCGCATTTGGCTCTGTGATCTCATTAACATTCACAGGTATTCAAATGTACAGCAAACACATTTGTGTATGTTTGGATATATAGATAAAATGTGCAATATCAGCATTGTTTGTAAAATGTACCATAGCTGGACTGAATGTAGAAACTTCTTAATTCTTCTTCTTATAGAATGTTAAAATGTTCAAAATATTTATAGAAATATAATATTGTAATATTACCATTTATTACTATATATATATATATATATATATATATATATATATATATAGTAATAAATGGTAATATTATAATATTATATTTCTATAAATATTTCTATATATATATATATATATATATATGTATATGTGTGTTTTCTAATATATATAATGACTACTAACGTGTATAATTCCCCAATAATTCATTTTACATTGCTTGGGCAGTTCCAAATCTTTTCTTTACCCTCACATAAAATAGTTTCAACTAAGATCAATATTTCATGTCCTATGTGTATGTATGTGTATATATGTATATATATTATTTATATATATATATATATATATATTTGTGTGTGTATGTATATATGTATATATGTATGTATATATGTATATATGTATGTATATATGTATATGTATATATGGGTGTTTAAATATTTTAATACGATTTATTTTATTAATATCTACACATTTTTCACTTGAGAATGAGTGTTTTTTCGTGTTGAAAGCACAGTTGTTTCGTGGTGTAGTTGGGTGGTATTGGGTTTAGAGACCCACCAAATGGTGCCATTTATAGGTAGATCAATATTAAAGAAGCATTAATCAATTAAGTAAAGTAAATTGCATTATATGATCATTTATAATCTATTCTATGACATGGTAATTGGTCTACTTCACTGTTAGAGCGATTACTCTTCCATCTGTCTGACAGTGTGTTCTAACAGCGGTTATCATTAGTCTTTCTCTTTTCTGCCGTAGGTAGTTTGACCCTCTATACCCCCGCTATCCTTCTGTAGTTTGATATCAGCAGAGGGCCTAGACTGAGAAATCACAGCAGGTCACGAAAATACTCGCTCCAGGCAACACCAGGCCTCATTCTCTTCCTCTCCATCTCATTTCTCTGCTCTAATGTTATCGACTCACAGCACTTTTTGGTCTTACTTGTTCTTATCCGTTTTCCTCCTCTTTTGTAAATGTTCTCACATAAAATGTATTGTCTTAAGCACTATTTGGACATAATTATATAAAATATAGTATAGCTGATATAAAATATTAATAAAAATCAAAAAGTTACCAAATAAATGACAACTAATTATCTAACTAAAGGAAAACTATTGCGAAACTGCGCTAAACACTGCTAATATTCCACTCTACTGCTAAAAATAATACAGATTTCAGAGCAGAACCCAATACTGATTTTGTAATCTAAACCATTATGACTTGAAATACCTATCCTGCTGCTCTCTGATCAGACAGAAGAGAAAGTCCCCACCGCTGTATGAATGCCTCCCTACTGGAGACCAGCTGCCATTGATTGAACACAGCTGTGAGCCGTAACCAATGGACTGAGAGGAAAAGAAATGGGGGTGATGGATGGAAAGGTTGTTTTAATTATAATCAGGAATACAATCATTACATCAGCGCTCTGATTGAAGAGCAACTCAGGAGGTGCCGACACACATGCACACACACACCGGAGCAATTTAAATCCCAAACACTCCTTGTCAAATCCAGTCCACAGGATATTGCCCCACCGCTTCACCTCACAGAGCAGCAGAGCCGAGGGTCAAGTCAGTCAGTTCACTCAGGGACATCTTGGTAATACCTCTGTGGTGTTTTTTATGTACGTAATAGGCTTGTACTTGAATGGGAAAAGACAGAAATCTCCAAATCTATTTGTCAGCATTGTTTCAGTAACTATCAATGATGTCATACATTTCGCTTCTGTTGCTAAAATCATGTTTTTACTCATTTTACAGTGATAAAAAAACCCCCAAAAAAACAGTAATTGGAACTTTTAAAGGGTTAGCTTACCCAAAAAAGTCATGCTTTTTCTAGTTCACACAAATGGAACACACATCAGTTGTTAGGATCGCTTATCAAACTGAACTATTGACATTTCGAATCAGTTTTCGAATCAGTACGAATGACTAACGAAGCCTCATTTACTAAAATCACGTGACTTTGGTGCTCCGAACCACTGATCTGAAACAAAAGATCCATAAAAGGGTAGTCGTGGCCTAATGGTGAGGGAGTCGGGCTTTTAACCTGAAGGTTGCTGGTTCAATTCCCACACCGGCAGGAATTGAAGGTGGGGATTGTGCATAAACAGCACTCTCTCCACCTTCAATACCATGACTAAGGTGCCCTTGAGCAAGGCATGTAACCCCTAATTGCCTCACTTGTAAGTCGCTTTGGATAAAAGCGTCTGTAAAATGTAAAGCTTTGAAGCAGTGTTATGAAATCGGTAATTACTAGATATTTATGAAAAGTTATTTTGTTTTTTTTTGGTGCAGTATAATATTAAGGTTGAACCACTGTACTTGCATGAACTGTTTTAAATATGTTTTAGTAGCTTTCTGGGCATCTGAAAGTGTTAATTGTCTTATTGGCAATAGAGACCTCACCGAACCATCAGATTTCATCAAAAAATATCTTAATTTGTGTTCTGAAGATGAACAATGTCTTACAGGTGTAGAACGTCATGAGGGTGAGGAATTAATGACATAATTTTCATGTTTGGGTGAACTAACCCTTTAAGTAAGAGGACAGACTTCAGATGTCATTGAGCATTACGAGGTCTAGTAGTAATTCTACACTGACAGGATAGTCCACAAAGGGAGATGGATGGCTATTGACTGTTGAGATAAGTATTGACTCCAATAGATAGTCCAATGCATAACTTGTTTGTTATTCTCTAAGTCTTATAAAGACAATTACATTAGCTTCATGTAAAGCTAGATCTAAATGCGAGACATTATTCATTAAACATCGTGTTGTGTTGTATGAACAGAGTCTCCTCCAGTAAGCACACTTTGTGAAGCACTGCACTGATTATACATACATGGACTTGTTGAAGTGTCCCTCTGCTGTTTTCTATTCAGCTGGTTGAATTGAGTCACATTGAAGGGATAGTCCATAGATGCGTGTATGTTTAGGTTAGTTTGTTTTATGACTGAGAATGCTGACACTCTTGTATTCTTGAGAGCAGTCATTCCTGAAAGAACAGAATGCACACTTCTGTTTTTAAAGACGATACACAATTTGTCTCCCTCTAAGATGGAAGTCTTGATTTTACGACCAGCTCTTTTTATAGGTGTCACCAGTGACTAAATGTGAGCTGCATTATTTCCTGAGTGAAGAGCTTGCTCAAACATGAGGATTATCCAAGAATCCAGAACATATTTTTAATCCATGTACATTTTTAAGGGGATTTCCACTGTTTACCATTTAAAGGATATGACGCCCATGACAGTATTAGATTTGGAAGCTTCCAAATGCTTTTAGAGGCATTGGTTGAGTTATATTCTTATCCATGCTCAGGCTGTAGTGGTTTCTTAGTTGTTAGATGTTCTGTCATCCTGAAATTAGCTGGCTATTGCATACACATTGGATTTAAAAACTCTATTTACTGTAGATACAGCCCATTCAATGAGATTATCAATTGATGCATGCATATGTACTTATGGAACTTATACACAAAAGAAATTTTTAATTTTAATGCTATTTTTAAATCAGCGGTAGATAATTTGGTCTCTCTCCATTCATTTTAGAATTGTATTTATTTGCCCATGATCTACATCGACTCTCAAAATGAATCTGTGGTTCCATGAAGAAACTGTAACATTTCCATTTCACAAAAAAGTTCTTTATAGTGGAATAAAGGTTCTTCTGATAAAGGTTCTTCTGATTATTAAAACATTCTTCCCATTAAGAAATGTTAAGAAGTGTTTGCTGAAAAGTTCTTTTGGGAACCAACAAGGGTTCTCCTGCGGCATCGCTGCCAATCTTTAAGACTGTAGGGACTTTTCTTAGATTGCATTGCAGCAAAAGTTTATCATTTTTATGGTTGCATGAAGAACTTTCACTCTTGCAAGTCCTTGAATTTTCTCCTGCATCTTTGACATGCACCATTCTCATTAAACCAGATTTTCAGCATTTTCTGATGCAGCATAAATGGTCATTTGCAGATGACCTTAATAATAGTAACTGTTTGTTAGCATAAACATATTTTTAGTCAAGTCCGGATTACTTGCTGTGGCAATTGACTGAATGTAGAATAGATTTCTCACATTGAATGATATTTTATAATATTTCTGACCTTTTAAACCTTGATGAGAGTGCTGTTAGTGCATAGAAAGAGATTAGCATTTCTGCATTCATTAAACTAAATATGCTGCTCGCAGCTCCACACTATGATCTCTCACATTTTATGATTAAATGTTTGTCTTCTGTTTATTACCGAAGCATGACTAAAGTGTCTTGTGCTTGTCTTGTTTAGCAACCCCCTATATCACCAGGAACACTCAAAAAAATTCAGGTTACACAAATGCAATCCTTCTGAGAGATAATCATTTTACATTAGATATGCTTTACATCTTCATATTAGCTCATCTACATGCTGCTAATTTAGGATGAGAAACTATATTTGACTGCATTGTGAATGTGTTCTGTCTGCACCGCAGTCACTGCATATGACTGATTCCAAAGGTACTACATTATGCCAAGCCTTGTTAAACTGCAAAATATTGATTATAACCAGGAGATAATTAGTTACGGACTTACAGTGCCAAGCATCTGTTGTTTTGCTTCTCTGTAAGGAAAATTCATAAATTACTTCTTTTAATGGAATTGTTCACCCAAAAATGAAAAATCCGTCTTCATTTACTCACCCTCATGTTGGTCCGACTCTGTTATTGAGAAATCTTTCATAAAAGATTAAATGGGATGAAAGAATGTCCAAGTGGATGCTGAGAGCAAATGATGACAAAATGTTTTGGGCAAACTTTCCTTTACCATCATTGTAAATTGCCGTTTTATTTGTGTAGTCTTATTAAGAAAGAAGTGTAAGAAAATATTCTGTAACACTTCATTTTAAACTGTCCTTATACAGTACTGTGCAAAAGTTTTAGGCAGGTGTGAAAAAATGCTGTAAAGTAAGAATGCTTTCAAAAATAGACATGTTAATAGTTTATATTTATCAATTAACAAAATGCAAAGTGAGTGAACAGAAGAAAAATCTACATCAAATCAATATTTGGTGTGACCACCCTTTGCCTTCAAAACAGCATCAATTCTTCTAGGTACACTTGCACACAGTTTTTGAAGGAACTCGGCAGGTAGGTTGGCCCAAACATCTTGGAGAACTAACCACAGTTCCTCTGTGGATTTAGGCAGCCTCAGTTGCTTCTCTCTCTTCATGTAATCCCAGACAGACTCGATGATGTTGAGATCAGGGCTCTGTGGGGGCCATACCATCACTTCCAGGACTCCTTGTTCTTCTTTACACTGAAGATAGTTCTTAATGACTTTCGCTGTATGTTTGGGGTCGTTGTCATGCTGCAGAATAAATTTGGGGCCAATCAGATGCCTCCCTGATGGTATTGCATGATGGATAAGTATCTGCCTGTACTTCTCAGCATTGAGGATACCATTAATTCTGACCAAATCCCCAACTCCATTTGCAGAAATGCAGCCCCAAACTTGCAAGGAACCTCCACCATGCTTCACTGTTGCGTGCAGACACTCATTCGTGTACCGCTCTCCAGCCCTTCGGCGAACAAACTGCCTTCTGCTACAGCCAAATATTTCAAATTTTGACTCATCAGTCCAGAGCACCTGCTGCCATTTTTCTGCACCCCAGTTCCTGTGTTTTCGTGCATAGTTGAGTCGCTTGGCCTTGTTTCCACGTCGGAGGTATGGCTTTTTGGCCGCAAGTCTTCCATGAAGGCCACTTCTGACCAGACTTCTCCGGACAGTAGATGGGTGTACCAGGGTCCCACTGTTTTCTGCCAATTCTGAGCTAATGGCACTGCTCGACATCTTCCGATTGCGAAGGGAAGTAAGCATGATGTGTCTTTCATCTGCTGCAGTAAGTTTCCTTGGCCGACCACTGCGTCTACGGTCCTCAACGTTGCCTGTTTCTTTGTGCTTCTTCAAAAGAGCTTGGACAGCACATCTGGAAACCCCTGTCTGCCTTGAAATTTCTGCCTGGGAGAGACCTTGCTGATGCAGTATAACTACCTTGTGTCTTGTTGCTGTGCTCAGTCTTGCCATGGTGTATGACTTTTGACAGTAAACTGTCTTCAGCAACCTCACCTTGTTAGCTGAGTTTGGCTGTTCCTCACCCAGTTTTATTCCTCCTACACAGCTGTTTCTGTTTCAGTTAATGATTGTGTTTCAACCTACATATTGAATTGATGATCATTAGCACCTGTTTGGTATAATTGTTTAATCATACACCTAACTATATGCCTACAAAATCCCTGACTTTGTGCAAGTTTACCTTGAAGAATTGATGCTGTTTTGAAGGTAAAGGGTGGTCACACCAAATATGGATTTGATTTAGATTTTTCTTCTGTTCACTCACTTTGCATTTTGTTAATTGATAAATATAATCTATTACCAAGTTTATTTTTGAAAGCATTCTTACTTTACAGCATTTTTTCACACCTGCCTAAAACTTTTGCACAGTACTGTATATATATATATATATATATATATATATATATATATATATATATATTACATGTACTTAATGTAATTACATGTTTTACATATTATACTATAATAAATGTATAATTACACTGTAACAAGGACACCTTAAAATAAAGTGTAACCAAATGTTCAGTGTCAAAATTTTGAATTGTAAAAAGTGCCCATTCCACATCATAATGGATTCACACTGAATCTGAGTTTGCTGAAACTGAGTAAATAGCTAATTGAATGTTGGTTAAATTTATCAAGGAAAAGTCCTTTCAGATTTTGAATAAAATTTACAGACTTGGAAAATTGAAGAAAATTGAAGAAAATTTACAGACTATTTTAACGATCTAAGCACATGGACTGAAGCGCATAGCGCAGGTCTACTTAGACCATGTCCGAATCCACTTTTGCTAGTTTAACGATGGAAAAATTGGACCAGAAGGGTTGTATCTAGTCTCTTAACGAGTCTTGTAACGTGCAATAAACCAATCAGAGTGTCATCTCCCATTCCCTTTAAAAGCCAGGTGCGCTTGCACCATGGCGGATTGTTGTTTACATGGCAGAATATAGACACCCTCAACCTGATGAGTCAGTTTAAATATATACGTGCATTGCCACGATTGGTCAAATAATCAGCAAATGACCATCCATTATAACATGTAGGCATTTTTATTTTTATGTATACAATAATAATCTTTTACATTGTAATCCTTTTATTTTTAATGCAATCTTTTATTAGCATGTTTGTGTGCTGCTGTGTGTGTAACCAGCAGAGTGTACGTTGAGCAGAATATGTGTCTATAGGCGCCTTTTAAATAACAACAATAAAATATACTGCGGCATTGACTTTAGACCAGGTTTTTGTTGGTCGTTTTTAGTTGCCTCAAAATAGCAACGCACCTGAACACGCATGGGTGAACAGATGAGCACGAGTGCATTTGCTATTCAAACAACGTGGCCTATGGATTTTAAAATGATAACTGCGGCGGGCTGAAACTAACGAAAAACACTTACGTTGTGCATGGCGTCACGTGGCCCAAAGGCTGCATCCGAAATCGCATACTAAGTAATCGCAAATAAGTATTCACTCTGTGACCGCTTAACAGTATGTTATATTTAGCATAATCATGTGACATACCAACATCAGTTGCTTTACATTTTCATTCATAAATCCTCTCCCGTGGCCTCATGGGATAGTAAAGTATCCATCTATGCACACTTCAGAATCTCGCTGGAATTAGCAGGTCATCTGGGTGCTTTTTTGCTTTTTTTTATGAGTACTGTTAATTTGGACATACTACTCTTGTCGCATATTGTTTTTTTTTACCTACTAGTATACGATTTGGGATGCAGCCAAACAATTTCTCTTGAAATGCCATGTACTGATAAAAGTTTTACAATAAGACCAGCAACATGCATTAGTAAAATAAATGGTCAATTTTAATTCCATGTTTACAAAAATGCACATTAAGCAATGATGCCGTCCTCATAATTAAATGTCTTTTGAGATGTTTCTTTTCTTGTGATATCATGCAACAATATGAAACATTAAAATTTGTGCTTCTCATCTTTTCACAGGAGATTCAACATGGCCGCTGCTGTCGTCTTACAAGATTGTTGCATCCGGGCTTGAACGCGTCTGCGTTCTTCCTCGAGTGCTCTTAGAGTGCATGATGTAAATGCATTTCGACTGCCTTTCCGAGATGAACGACTGAAATATGAACCTCATGCAAGCTTTCTGGACCTCCGGTCCGACGTCTGATTAAATCAAGCCCCTCGAACGACCATCAGAGAGGGGGAATAAGGAGTAGAGGTGGCTGCTGGTTGGTGGAGGACGAGGAGGTGGAGGAGGAGGGGGGTTTGGAAACCATCTATATCCTTTGGAATATACCTTTTGTGGAATATCACTGTGTATTTGGAATATTGCAGATACTTTGGGAGTTTCGCTGTAGTTTTTGGAATCGTTTCGGAATATTAGGAATTTCGCTCCTGTTCGCAGTCATGAAGGTGAACCCGAGCTCTTGTTTGTGTCCTGTACTTTTGTGCCTGTGTTTCCTGGAGAGAGGTTTTGAGGCGAGCCATCACGGCCAGGCCAAAGTCATTTCCAGGAGCCACAATGCAACTCACAACCACACTAAAGACGGGGAAACAGAGGTCCACCATCGGCCCAAGCGGGGATGGATATGGAACCAATTCTTTGTCTTAGAGGAACACATTGGTCCTGATGCACAATATGTAGGAAAGGTAAGCATGAAATTTCCTCAGGAAAATGTTCAATTCCCTTATTTTGTAATTGTTCCCTCCCACGTCACTTTATACATTCAGCATGTAACACACAAAGTGTTTGATTCCTACCTTTGACTCCTACCATCCCAGCTGGAAATATATACTTATTCTTAGCCAGTATAAGTTCATATACCTTATTGATTGATTGATTGATTGATTTTGATGGAATTAATCAGATATTACAGATCATTTGTGCGGTTTACTTTCCTGTGTTGTTTTTAATACATGATAGTCTTTAGGTTGCATCACAGCCATGAATAATTATTTGCTGCGTGCTATTGGACCAAAACCTGGAGTGCAGCATGAAAAAAACAACAACAACAACAACAACAAAAAACGACTATAACCAGTCTAAGCTGGTGTCTATTTGCCGGTCTTCTAGCCTGCTCATAGCTGGTTTAGCAGGCTGGTTTTAAAAGGGGTTTTGGCCACTTCTTCAGATGGTCAGGCTGGTCTTAGCTGGTCCGGCTGGGAGAACAGCTGACCAACCAGCTGAACACCAGCTTGGCCAAGTTGGCCATCTTAAACCAGCTACATCCAGCTTAAACCAGCTAAGACTGTTTTTTTTTTTCTTAAGCAGAGTCTTTGGTTTGTTTTCGTAGAAGGGGGAGGACTTTAAATGAGTATATCTGCTAAAAGGTATTTTGGTCAACTTTAGGAGTACACTAGCATATAGATGACCTACAATCTAAGGCAACTAAGACTCGATTTGATTTTAAACCAGCCTAAGGTGGTTTGGTGGTCTTAGCAGAATTTAGATGGTTAGTTTTCCCAGCTTTGACAGCTGTGCACCCGTGTAGAACCATACAAAGTAGAAAACCAAATAGACCAGCCTGACCATTTTGGTAGCCTTTAAGACCAGCAAATACATTGTGCTTGTTGTGATTGGTGTCATTTTTAACAGGCATATAACAGCAGTCTAAACTAATGTTGAAACATTTTAGACCCTCATGAACAACATAAATTTGTAAATCAAGCAAGTGACCTTTTGCTCTTTCTCTGACCTTATTCCATCAGTTGTCTGTACCCGCTGGCCTTGATCGATAACGTCTTTGCATGGAGTTAGCTTAGTACAGCAAAACAGCAGCTCTGAACTGCAGCTTGACTTATTGGTTCGTGTTTGAGATTTGACAGCCTTCATCATTTTGGCTAGAGTCATGCCGGTTCTCTTGTGTTTGCCTCATGGGCTTGTCGATCTTGTGAAACATGAATTTTGTGTCCGTGCCATGTAGCAAATAGGTCCATGAATCTATTAGCATTAGCAAGTCAGTCTGGAATCGGCATGGATACATTTCTGATGCTTTTTAATTAGGAATCATTTGTCAGCTGTGAACAGATATTCAGTATCACCAGAACCCATTCACATAACAGCAGAAGCTCAATGAAAGACACACTGCCACTGTCCTTGAGCTCTCCAGTACTCAAAAACTGCATTACGCATTGTAAATTGATTCAATAAACGTTGTTTAATGGGTACTGTGAGACTGTTAGCGGGGAGGCACGGCTCCATCCCAGTGTCCTCCTTTTATTCTCTTTGTGTATCTTCTCTCTCTCTTTCTGAAGCGGAGATTGATTCAGCAGGTCATGTCCATGTGCTTTACGTCTCTCTACTGAAGCATTGCACAAAGAGGCCGTAGGAAGCTGGTTAAGTTGTCTGTGTACCGTTTGACTTCTCTTATCTTCAGAAATATGTAAATTTGTGGAGGGTGATCAGTATTCAGGGTACTCAAGCATAGGGTAACGCAGAGAAAAGAGAGACAGACGTGTAGACAGAGAAGGATGGAAAAAGAGGCATTATTACTTGCTGCCTTCAAATCATGTTAGAATGATCGTATTTATGAGGTGAGTGGTCGGGAAGGACACCAATATGCTGGAAATGATCATGTATGAGCATGCACACTAAAGTAGGCGATTTGAAATCTGCCGTACTGTATTTTTCCTATTGATTTCTTTCTAGCAAGCTTTTAGTTATGTACCTTTTTTTGAAATAGCTTTTCAAACAGCTTATAACAGTCTTGTATGGCTTACTGGTTGTAACTGATAAAACACCTATTGTAATATAATGAAATATGTGCAATTGAAGGGATAGTTCACCCAAAAATGAAAGTTTTGTCATCATTTACTCACCCTCATGTTATTTCAAACCAGTGTTCGTTCTTCGTTCTTCTTTCTTCTGAACACAAAATAAAGTATTTTAAAGAATGTTGGGAACCAGACAATAGATGGCACTCATTGACTTCCATAGTACTTTTTTTTTCTCCTACTATGGAAGTCAGTGGGTGCCATCAACTGTCTGGTTCCCAACATTCTTTAAAATACTTTCTTTTGTGCTCGACAGAAGAAAGAAACTTGGAGCCACAAAAACTTGATGGTGAGTAAGAAATGAAATAAAAAAAATCATTTTGGGGTGAACTGTCCCTTTAATGTGTTGGTTGCAAAAAAGAAACAAACAAAACTTTACTTTGTGAATTGTCAACGGTGGGATTTACATGGAAGCAAGTCATTTGTAAGTTGTATAATTGTGATTGTTGGCTATATATAGAGTCGTTTGTACACCTTTTTTGTTTACTCTTGGTGAAGAATAGTGATTAACTTTTAGCTAGTTTATGAGGTGACATTTGCTATCGTTCACGGTGAATAATTTACAAGAAGAATAAAACGCATATAAAGCATAAATTAGTCCCAAATCCATCCATTTATCCAAGCAAAATTAGAATGCAAATCTCAGCATAACTTCAACTTCAACAATCAACTTCTGAGATCACAAGTACAAACTTCCCAGGAGGACTTGAAGGCAGCAATGGAAATCTGCCTCTGTGAGAGAAAATCTAGGTACAAAAAATGCAATTTTGTGACAATGAGACGAGAAAAAAGGGTTTATATATTATAAACATATCTTCATGTTTTACCTTCAAGCATGACAGGGGAATCGAAGGCAAAAGAATGTGATTTGTGCCTTTCTGAGCTTTGGCGAGTAAAAATTCGTTTTTGTCTCTTCAGACTGATAAAATGTTGATATCAGTGTGGTGTTGCCATGCTTGAGTGAACTTTAAAGAGGCCATGCCCTTTTACAAAGTCTTGATTTTGTTTTCCGGGTCTGCTAGAATAGGTTTTCATGCTTGAATGTTCAAAAAACACATTATATTTCACATATTTGACATTGTTTCAGCACCTCGCTTTCCAGTCTGTCAGTAACGCTCTGTTTAGTTCCTGTCTTTATGAAGCCCCTCCTTCTGAAAAGCACAATGTGATCTGATTGGATGGCTGGACCAGTGTGTTGTGATTGGTCAACCACTTCGAGCATGCTTTGTAAATGCCACAACCCTTTCCATATCCGTGAGTCTCGATAGTGTGCTAACTCAACTCAACCAGACCTCACCCCTTTTTTTTGTATATGCCTTCGGTGGGAATTATTTAAAAGAGGGATAATGTGACATGTTCATTCCCGGAAGAAAACTCTAGACTACAATCAAGGAGTTTCAGGGAGTTCATAAACAGTGCTTTCTGATATAGAGAATAACTCCTTTTGGAGTGACTTTGTAACAGCAACATTACACTTTAAAGAAAGTTGAGAGATAAAAAGCATAACAGGTCCTGTACTTTCTTTAGGTGTGGCCGGACATTGTAACCGAAGTGCTACATGGGTATTAAGCAGATGGTATTAATTTAAAATTGCCTTACTTCAAAATAGAACCTTATCAGGTTGCTAATTGCATGAAATAATAATTACTTTTTGTCTTCCTTTATTAGCATATCCGCACGACTGCTTCTGAAGAGCTCTGATTGGTTAGCTCACTAAAGCAGGTTGGATTAAGTTGCCCCCTAAGCCTTCTGGCCACCGCTGTGCTCCGTACTCAAACAGTTTACAAAAATTGATCAGAGTTTACAGCGTCAACAGAATATGCTAATCCGCAACGATAAAATGCCATTAAGAGCAAGCTGTTATGAGGGATTTAATTTGACATGCGCATGCAAAAGGCAAAGTCCCAAGATCGTTAGTGCGGCTAACTCCCTCATATTTAATTACCGCCTCTATCACAGGGGCTGGTAAAATATGGCCATGATGCGAAATGACCCTTAATTAGATCGGCAAAGACTCTAGACAATTAATCCTTCAGCCCCTCCGTTTGTGTGTGTGTGTGTGTGTGTGAGTGTATGTGTTTATTTTGAGTCTTTGCTTAATTAAAACTTGCAGACGCTTGCAATAGAACAGGAAAGGTTCCCGTGAGGGATGACAAACTGAGATGATAGACCTTCCTACTGCTCTTTATTTTCTTGCATTCATGCGGTTGAGTGCCTCACTGGTGGCGTCCTTATCCTCAAAGATGAGTAAAAAGGACCGGAAAAGCTGTTTCGTTAAAACACTCAAGCACTCTTTAGGGGTCAAAGTGCCATATGATTAGAGTAATCACCTCATCAGCATTCAATGAAGCAATTTTGGGTTACACTTTATTTTAAGGTATCAGTATTACACTGTAATTATACATGTAAGTATTGAGTAATGACAAGTAACAACATGTACTTACTATAGGGTTGGGTTTAGGGTTCGGATGAGGGTTTGGTGTAAGTGTAACGGAGGCCAGCTAGCAGTCGTTAGAGCATCCGACTAACCCTGTTATAAGACTGGGGTTCGAGGCCCGCTCGGAGCAGGTCGAGTAGGACCCGGGTGGAGGGGTTACATTGGTGCCGTGACCCGGATGGGAGTGAGGTTTAGGGGGGTTAGTGTAACGGAGGCCAGCTAGTAGTTGCTATACGAGTAAACCTCACTCCTCTGACGTCAAGAGATGCTCTGCCGACAGATGCTAGAGATTACAGCCTTTAGCCTTCTTGTTAGAGCGTCCGACTCCCATGCCGGAAGACCTGGGTTCGAGGCCCGCTCGGAGCGGGTCGAGTAGGACCTGTGTGGAGGGGTTACATATAGTTAATTGCATGTAATTATGCATCATTTCTAGTTATTACTACAGTAAATATATGTAACATATGTAACAATGACACCGTAAAATAAAGTGTTACCCAATTTTGTAATGAATGTACCATGGATAAATAACTCACTACTGTTTTGTTTTACCAGATTTTCTGTAGTCGATACCAATACTGGTGTAATTTCGTAATTTTCCAACACGGATTTTGACAGCACAGTGAAATCAAATAGGTATGGAAGCCTATATCTTATTTCATATCTCACAATCGTGACTGTTTCTAGTAGTTGCGACTTTAATCTCACAGTTGTGGCTATTTCTCATAATATGGACTGAATACTGTGTCTCACAGCATCTGAAATCGCATACTCTCTTGAGGAGGCACTTTTTGCAAATGCTAAAAAGTATGTCATTCATGAATGTGTAGTATAGCGTACGTACTACATTCGCCATGTTGTCATTACACTGCCATTCACAAATCCTTTCCCGTGGCCTCATGGGAGAGTAAAGAGTCCATCGTATGCAAAATTTAGAATCCCGCTGTAAGTAGTAGGTCATCCAGGTGCTTTTTGCCCATTTTGCAATTTCGGATACAGCCTGTGTTTCTATTTATTTATTTATTTTTGCAATCGTTTTTTATTATTATTTGATACAGAAAAGGGATTCCATAAATATATGATAAATATAAAACATTATTTTAAATAAATATATAAATATTAATATAGTAATTCTTCTGTATATTGACTGATAAATATTAGCATCATGCATGCATATTAATATGAATATCAATGTTGAAATGAATATAAATAGATGTACATGAATTAAATACTTTATTATTATTAATTATTATTGACTTTATATCTCACAGTGTGACTATTTCTTAATTTTAACTCAAAATCAATGATAATTTCAAAATTACCTTTTATTTTTTTCATTTAAGGCAGAAACAGGAATATATGCTATATGTAACTTTTTAAAGTACTATATATTCATATAAATAATATTACTATTCATAAGTGTATATTCATACACTTATGGATATTAATATGTATATTCATACACTTAAGGATATTAATATGTATAAATAATAAAATGATTCATATTGACATTAAATGTTAATTATTTATTATTTAAATAATTATGAAAATGAATGCATAAAAAAGTAAGTATATTAAATGATATCAGCTGCACTTCACTTGATATTCAAAATTTATACCAAATTTAGCTGTATACTGTGAAACTTTTTTTTATTTAATACAAATGTTTTTATTTATTTATTTAAACTAAAAGTATTAAAGTACAGGTGCTTTTGACTCCTTTATCGTAACCAAGCATCAGTTAGAAAACACAGCATGCATCATCTAATAACACAAAGACTGGCTTACAAGGTCCTTGGCTGAGGTAGTAACTCATCCCTGAGCGTTCATCCTCTGCAGCGGAGACTGTTATTCCTCATGCTCCGCATGAAGACACATGTGTAACATATATGATATATAATGTTTGTGCAAGTGATGGAATATTCAAGGCAGTGCAGCTTTATATATTGTCAGACCTTGAATGGCAAACGGTGCAGTTCTGGCTCCTGTCAGGCAGCCTCTCTTTTTACAGAAGGGTCCTTGAAAAACTTCAGGTTTGGTCTATGTGACACTCATACATTACCCGAGAGGAAGAGCAGACAGAGAGACTCAGACAATCCTGTGATCCTCTCTTTAGCCGTACAAGCAAAAATCCCTCTCAGATTCCATAATCTTGCATTTTTAATCTTGTGATTCTTTGGTAGGCACCAAAATGTTTGACTGGATTAGTGTCTTGGGAGACCGTCTAATTCTGGAGTGTCTGGAGTCAAGTTTATAGTAAGTCAGTCATGTAGTAGAACTAGATTTATATATCCATATTCATATAGTATGCAAATGTATGCATATTATATGCAAATTCAGTCAGTATATTGTGAAAAGACTGATATAGTGTTTTTAATTACTTGTTGATTTTTAGAAACTCACTCCTTTTAATGTAACCTATGCATATATATATATATATGCATATAGTTACTGTATGATGTGCTGACCACATACTTTTTGAGTGACAACTGCATTTATTTACATATTTGTTCCCTGACTGTAGGGAAAACAGGAGTTGCTTCTACAACCTCTATTTTAGAATGATCTTGCTGTCTGAGACACATTTTAACATCCAAAAAGATTCCTTTCCTGCAGTCTTATCTATATTACACATAACATTTTCTTTTAGCATTCCCTTAACAAAGATCTTTTCATCAAAATGAGTTCACTGAGGAATGAATAGAAAAGTCTCTCTTTTGTCCAGTCATAAGTGACTCCAGAAACTCAGATGACTGTATTTTCCAGGCAAACTGCAGGTCTGTAGATTGCTTTTACGTACAATCACATCTTATAAAAAGCTGCTTCTTCTTAGTTCTGGAGAGCCTCACACTAAAGTTGTGTTTTGTGTTTTTGGGTCCATGTGGACCCACAGAAAAGTGTTTCGTACAAACTCCCATATTAATATTTAATATTACCCTTCTTAATAATACATTTACATCCAAAATTGGCTTACAAGAAAGTGCAAATTGAAAAACCCTGTGTAACTCAAGCAGATGTCTGAAGAAGGATGACAAATATTCATATTTCTCCACTGATGACTGACTTTTTGCCTCTTCTACTAGGTTTATATAAATGGTTTGAGCATATTTCAACATAATGTGTCCAAAAAACCCTCTAGCCTCAAGTGTGTCTGTTCTGCTCTGTCAGCGTTACAGGTCTTGACATATTCTGATACAAAAGGTGTTTGAATGTTTTATTCATTTGGTTATATATGGATGGTCCCCTGGCAGAATCAAGGAACCGTTTCCACTTTGAGTAGCGCAGGATGGGGAAGCTAAAGTGTTCAAGGCTAAACTTTAGCCTCCTCTTAAGAAGGTTTAGCTAAAATGGAAATGCTCGCCATATATACTGTATATACTGTAGGTTACTATATTAAGCGTTGTTGTTTTATTTACAATCATTCGTCTGTACAGCAAAGATGATCTTGTATTCTTATCATCATAGTTCAGTTTCTCTCTTATGAATGAAAATTCACAAAGGGGGTGTCTTTATTTATTTTTTTTTAATTTGTTTCTCTGCAAAAGTTCTTATGA